>VYXC01005985.1:597-25777 GCA_013397175.1 Platysteira castanea
GCCTTTCTTTCAAAAGTTGGTTCAGCTGCTTTTCTAATTCATTCCAAATGTCAGGAGCAAGTTATCCTGGAGCAATAACCTCAAGAGCACCAGTCCCCACATGCATTATATAGGAAATAGGGGTTCAAAACCAGCTGGAAAGGAGTTGGATCCTCAGATAAAAGCCCATCAACCTTATTAAGGGTTAGAATACTATTCCTAAGACTAAAATCCCAGAGGGGCAAATTAATAAGAAATGCAGGACTTAAGAAGAGTAGCTTGACATTATGCTGCCTTCTAGATGTAATTATTGAACTCATTTGCATAATTTTNTCTTTTCCATATTGCCTTATTTGTTCATGTTTCTCCCATACTTTGGAGGCAGGTACAAGGAATTTTGCCCAGTCTGCCCAGTGGCTGAATGGCTGAAGGTTTCATGGAACTGACAATCCCAGCCAATAAAAACATCTACAAGGAGTTTCCTGACAAGAGAGGCAGTCAGCTGCTCAGCCTCCCTGAACCAGGCAGCAAAAAAATCCTCTTTGCATTTTTAATGCCTAATTTATGGAGCAACCTTCTGCACTGCTCCTCTGGAAGTCAGTGGTACATCCATGGTATCACTGAATCACCAAAACCTGTTATGAAGGTAAGCTACTGCCTTTCTTTCAAAAGCTGGTTCAGCTGCTTTCCTAATTCATTCCAAATGTCAGGAGCAAGTTATCCTGGAGCAATAACCTCAAGAGCACCAGTCCCCACATGCATTCTATAGGAAACAGGGGTTCAAAACCAGCTGGAAAGGAGAATTTGGATCCTCAGATAAAATACTAAAAGCCCATCAACCTTAGTAAGGGTTAGAATACTCTTCCTAAGACTAAAATCCCAGAGGGACAAATTAATAAGAAATGCACGACTTAAGAGTAGCATGACATTATGCTGCCTTCTAGGTGTAATTATTGAACTCATTTGCATAATTTGCCTGGAATCATAGAATGGATTGGTCTGGAAGGGACCTTAATGATCATCTCCTTCCAACTCCCCTGCTATGGGCAGGGACACTGTCCTCTACACCAGGTTGCTCCAAGCCCCATCCAAGCTGGTCTTGAACACTTTCAGGACTGAGGAATCCACAGCTTCTCTAGGCAACCTGTGCCTCACCACTCTCACAGGGAAGAATTTCTTCCTAATATCCAATCTAAATCTACCCTCTCTCCATTTGAAGCCATTCTCTCTTCTCCTATCACTCCATGCCCTTGTAAACAGTCCCACTCCAGCTCTCTTTTTATAAGCTCCCTTCACTGGCAGTCTGCTAGAAGGTCTTCCTGGAGCCTGCTCCAGGCTGAACAACCACAGCTCAGCCTTTCTCACAGGAGAGCTGCTCCAGCCCTTTAATCATCTTCCCATTTCTCCTCTGGGCTTTCTAGTAGACACTCAATTACCTTTTGCAGCAACAGAAATGTCTCTCCCGCTGCCAGGACCAGGTTTCCAGAGCAAGAATGAGCAAAAGAGGTTCCACATCCAGTCTCACTCCAGCTTCCACCCTTTTCAGCAGGTGTGGATATCTCAGAAGCCATCTTCTGAGACGTGTGCCTATTTTAACATGCCTTTGAGAAAGCCTTTTTCAAGAGGGCTGCTCTTCTTCCAGAAAGCTCCAGAGGATGCTCTCCAGGATGCTGCCTCCAAATTTATTATCTACGCAGTCAGCAGAACTGTGTGGCCTGCAATCTAATTCCTAACCCATTAAATAGGTTATTATTTTCTTGCTCGATCTTGAGAATATTGAGGCCCAAAGAAAATGGGAGTTCCATCACTAATTTGGATGTCAGGAGCAACACTCTTCATTTCCAAAGCTGCCAGTGCTTCAATCTCCTTTTCTCTTAGCAGTACTAAGTCCTCATAGCAAGGGGAAAGGCAGCATGTGTGCAAGGTGATCGATTATCTCCCTTTCCTCCTGCTCAGCAAATCTCACACGTGCATCCAAAGGGGTTAAAAAGCAGGAAACTCAGATATTTCCAGAGCTGCAAGCTCCATGTGGAAATATCCATCTACCCCATTTGAAATGCCACATGAATTTACATGCCTGCTGGATAGCACAAGAAAATCAAATCATGCAACTTGAGGCAGGTCCACAGGAAAGGCTGCAAAATAAATTAGAAATACTCAAAACACAAAATAAGTTTTAGCCATGCAGAGCTTGAATTGGTTTATTTCAGCCTGCTGAGAACAAGAGTAAATTATCTTCCCTGAGATAGTTCATCCAAAGCTGTGCTGGGGACTTCTCCACTGCAAGCACAGCCAACTGTGTGCTGCCTGAACTCATGGATGGGAAGAAAAGCAAAAGCTCCTGCCATCCCTGCTCCCAGATGGTCCACAACTTTCTCAGTCATAGGAGTTTTACTCCTCAGCATCTTATCTGGCCTAATCAAGCAGGTAGTGCCCTTTCCTGCCAATGAAAGAAGCTGACAGAGTTTTAGTGCTGGCAGCTGCACCTGACCTCACCTCAGAGGTGGGCAGTGTGAATGCCGATGGCTTCTACTTGGTAGAGCCATGTCCCATCAGTATTCAGAAAAGAAAGCCTCCAGAAATACAAAACTTTGGTTCTTAACTTCCCAGAAACTCTTTATAGAGTACAGTGGCTTGCAGCAGTCACCCAGCTTTCCTTTGGAAATACATTTTGACAGAGGGAAGTTTCAGTCCATGAGAATCTTTCCTTGGAATGATCAAAGGTGGGAGAGACAGAAAAACAGTAATGCTTTCTGATCACTTCAAAGACCATTATGTAACCCTAAAATGTTATAGATACCTTGTAGCATGTGAATGTAATAATTGAAAGTTGTAGTAAATTTGTCTTAAAATACTCTAATGCAATGGAAATACATAATATATGTGACTCTGCAAATGATGACCACAGAGAATTCTGATTTTTTCTCTCACTGCCATGTTTCAGAGTTTCTTCATAGGAGAGGCAAGCAGAGCTATCACCTTGGTACAGAACCTGTGAGGTCACGACTCATACCTGCTTATCCAGGGCTAATCTGTCCCTCAGTGCAAGCCCTGGCAGCTTTGCAGCCCTGAGAGGGAAGAATTCATCTTCCTAACATTCCAGTATGAACTTTGCCACTGATCTCCAATGTGTCTCAGTGCCCAAGCAATAAAACAAGGATCAGACTTATTTCTTCTCATGCTTTTTTTGCTTGGGTAATTTAGATAAAATGGTTTTCTGGGTGATGGTTGCTTTACTTTAAGCGTCTAGCAATGTAGGGTTGTGGTCTCAGCAGGCAGATCTCAGTTAACAGTAGCATAAAAAATCACAATAAACTAACAGGAAGAAATAAGATCCATTTTAGGATGTACAGCCATACCTCTAATACAAAAAACTTGGTTGAAAACAAACTCAGTTTCTACACTGAACTGAAAAATAGAGTAAGGCTTGGAAAAATTAAGAAAAAATCTTTGAAGAAGCACTTTCATTTTGTGATTCTTTATTTAAGCACTAGCAATTGAAAACCATGCAATTTTTAAAAACAGTTACATACACCCAAATCAGCATCTCTCCTCTAATAAAATTAAAACGAGTTCATCTCGTTCTACAGCAGGAAAGAAATAAAGAATGCAAGTATTCTAGTGCTGATGGATTTTTGAAATAAAATTATTAACTCTATTAAAAGATATTTAAGAAGTTTTTACTCTTTTTACAAATAGTCATGAAGAGCAATTCTAACAAACAGACACACTCTTAACTTTTATCAATTCATTTTGGAGTCACAGTATGATTTTCACTACAAAAAAAAAAATTAAATACATTCATTTCAAATGGTTTTTCCAGGGTCAAGGAAATGCTTCAGAAATATCACCACAAAGAAAACAAAAACAGTAATAAAAATGAATCATCTGACTCAAAGAAATTATTGGCAACAACTTTTATTGTCCAAAAGGGTAAGACATAGCTCTTTTTTGATTGAATATATTGGGCAGCACTGGAGATAGAAGTCACAGTCATCAGGCCAGGCAATGAAAACAACAATATTAACAGATAACTCATATTTATGTCAATTCACTCTGTGCCTCAAGAAAAGTTTAATATTATTCTCCTCTCTGCAATTCAGTGTTGACATCAGCACTTGGATGGACGGCTTCAAAAGGCACAGAAAACACCTCACTTCTAGAAAAAACAGTGCTCTCAACTTTCATATTACAGCAGGCATTGGAGCAGGTTTGAGGGAGATGTCGGATCAAAGGACAGTCTGAAGTAAATAAAAGTTACACAAGTCTTTCCTCCTCGGTAAAACAGCAACTCAAAGCTTGTCTGAAGGAAAGCAACTTTTGATCTTTGTTATTTGACTGGATTTGAGCTGGTAGGTTTCATGCAGAGTTTGAGTCTCAGATCTGCAGTCCTACTTTTGAAAGCAGGGAATGTTTCTGGACTAATGGGAGCACATGTAATACATAGTGTAGAAAATATCTACACATAACAATTATGGGAAGGCCCACTACTTCCTGATGGAGATGTTCATATGAGCCATTAAGCAACACATTGATTTCACGTTAGCAGACAGTTCTCATTTTCAGTATTGCTGTAGGATTTTGGAACAAAGAATTGCTGAGATAGAACAGCACTGGAAGATTATTATAAGGTGCTTTTGACACAGACTTCTGCCAGAAATGGTGTTTAACATGAGGCACATTGCATATATTTCTCCACATTGATTTCACCCGTCTGTTTGTGCTTTATTAATTCCAAGATATATTGTGCATATAAACCACATGTTTTAAATTAACTCCCTTGTTTGTAATTGCTGTATACAGATTCATTAAGGACATTAAAAATATATATTAACTGATGCCTGTGTGGTTCTCTTGGTAGACAACTTTTAAAATGTTAGTGCGCTATAAATTCTCTCATAACAGAAATTGTAGTTTCTGAAAGATTTCCTGTGGGACACTTTTGCCTGATGAAGGTAATAAATAAGATAAGTAATAAAATAGAAGTAGCAGTGAAGAGGAAAATGCATATGAGAGGAAGTATTGCACTAATGGGTTCCTCACTGAACTGCAAAGACCCATGAAATGTCACAGGTCCAATTCCTGCTTGCAGGTACAAGTGTAACCCGTTCCCATCCCAGCAGCCTCCAGCTGCAGGCTGGTCCCCATCTCCTGCTTCAGTGCCTGATCAAAGACACCAGGGTGATGTCTGTAGAGCAGTAAATTAAGTGCTTTGGAAGGAAAAGATATCTGGATTTCTTTGGGAAGTAAGATCAGTATTTACCTGGCCACCATCCTGAGTGGTCCTGAAGGTTGGTCAGAAGGCATTCTCTGAATGCCTTGGGGTGAAAGGATGTTCTTTGAGAAAGTCAAGCACCTCTTTGAGAAAGTCAAACATTTAAGCTTTTTTTCTAATATGAAAGAGTTCTATTTTATATTTACCTGAAATTTCTTTCAGATGTCTCCAAACCAATAAAATCTAAAGTCATGTTAAAGGCAAATAAAATTTTTGCCACAAATCAAACAAAATGTTCTCATCAGACTTCATATAATTTAACTTTTTCCAATGTATTGATTTTTCCTCATAAAAACTTTCACTCACTCCTTGCATTTTTATGGGGATCTTTTTTTATTGCCACCAAACCCAAATATCACACTGTCAATCACAGATCTGATTCAGCTCTTCACAGAAAAAAGAATTATCATTTACACCAAATAATGACAAATCAAATCTATGCTTTTGTCAGAATATATATTTTAATCTTTTAAACCATTAGATTGATTCACTTTTTTTGGTTTCAAAAGGATTATTTGCACTCAAGAACAAATGCTTAGAAATGTAGCTGTAGAATTGCTTCTAAGATGGTTCAATCAATGACCTGGACATTGACCTTGTGATGTGCAATCAAAAACAGATCCCAGGAGCCAGATTATGAGCCAGTCACCCTGGAGCAAAGCTGAAACCAGAACAAAGGATGTCCTGAGCGAGGGGTTGGAATCCCCCACTGTCATGTTCCACTCCTGTGCCAAAGGGAACACATAAGATTCTTAGATGTCTGTGACCAAAATAGAACAGCAAAAGCCAGAAGGGTCCAAATGACCTTACCAAGATTTCTCTGCAAGTTATGCTCTCGGCAAGGAAATTGGTATTGTTGTGCTCCTATCTTTCAATAGTAAGATAAGTAAAAGAATTTTTAAAAAGAGGAGAGAGAGAGAGAGAGAGATATCAGATAAGAGAGGAAAGGAAAATACCAGCCTTGGGACGTTCAGGGCCTGGGGCAGCCCAAGAATGCTGTGGGTCATCCTTTTGCAGACAAGTTTTCCCTGCACTGGGGCTGTTCTTTCACTTCTCATGCAAATGAGTTATCACGCACAGTCCATTCTCCTCGATCCTTCCGGAAATGGGTTGGAGCACTTTCAGGGTCTTGGGTGGTCCCAGTCCCTCTCTGCGGGTCTTGCCCACTCCTTGGTCCCATTCCTGCACTTGCACTGCTCTGTGCTCTGCAGTCTCCTTGGACCAAAACAGAGTAGTTTATTCCAAGTGCTGCCCTACCTCCACGTGCCCCCTTCTCCAGCCAGATCCTGTTCTAACTTGCCCTTTTTCACAACAGTCATTGGGTTTTGAGACATTGCAATGCTTAAACTCCTGGTTGCCCAGGCTGCTACACCCACTCACTTCGTTTTAGTTCTTTTCACAGTGTGCACTATTTCCATGTGGCAGCTGATTGGCATTTGCTGACAGCTTTGCTGTAACAGATCAGCAGAAACAGGTGAGATTTCTGAGGAAAGGCGAGAGACAAATTAAAAATAACACCTGTATGAGCAATGAAAACCTTTCATCTCCCCTCACTGAATGCATCTTTTTAAAATGTTAATATATCTTCTCTGAAGAGGTGTGAGTTTCAAGAAAGTTAATTATATGACTGCGATTTAAAATAATGTTAACATTATCATTGTTCAAATTGAAAATTCTACAATAGGCTCACTTGATAAATAAATCAAGCTACGTTTAAATATGAGCAAAAATACTTAGGATATACTAATATTCTCTTTCACTTTCCAAGTCTGTTACGCATATGCTAAGTTATTTGACATCAGTGGAATCTGTCAAGAAATCTGCCCAGGGAAGTGGTGGAATCACTGTCTCTGGAGGTGTTTAAAAAACATGTAGGTGTGCTGCTTAGGGACACGGTTTAGGGGTGGGTCTTGGCAGTGCTGGGTGAATGGTTGGGCTTGATGATTTGAGAGTTCTTTCCCAATCTAAATGATTCTATGAGTCAAAGCATTTTGTCCTTATCCTCAGAACTAAAAAGGTACTGGAAGCCATGAGCAGAGACAGTCTGTGAATGGGGAGGTGCAGCAAAAAGAGCATGAAACTCTCTGAGCTTCAAAGGGTCACAACTCACTGAGAAATAACACAGCAAATGAGGCAATATAAACCCCATACAGTCATCTGCCTAAGTTAAACATCCAAATTGAGGCAGATGAAATTCCCCTCTGGATGCTTCAAAGACATCTTCCTGTGTTTCTAAAAATGTACTCATGTGCCTATGTTTGAGTGTTTTGTCTGCAAATCCTGCACATTCCTCTTCTCTAGCTAAGCCCTTAGTCAAAACTTAATACATAGAAATTAATCTCGGATAGGTGTTATTTGAGATAAGAACTGGACAATATGTTTTGAAATAACAACTGGACAATATTATTCCCTTGTATGGCACCACAAAAGATTGGTTTATTTAGGAGAAAACAATATTCTTGCTATCTTTGTCAGTTGACAGATACAAGGAGCATCTTCAATAATAAAAGTGTTTCAATGCAAGTTTAAGTGTGGTGGGCAAAGTATGGTGAAGGAGACTGCTATCACAACATTTAGCACATAAGACCTTGAGATTAGCAAGAGATTACTGTGTTTGTATTTTCAATTCAGCCCTGCTCAACAATATTTAGCTCACTTCTAAATCAGAACCCAAAATCTAACTTAAATTAAAATAAACACTGCTATCACCTTACATCGTGCTGGAGCCTGCCATGGACACAAAATTGCAGTGAATTGTTATTATTAGATGCAATAGGAAGAAAAAAGATCAAAATAGCTGCCTTATTTGGTAGCTGTCTGGTCTGTATTTACTGTCTTAATATCCTAATGTAAGTCTTAGCAGCACACATTTCATACTTCTGGTCTGAACTTGGCACATTTTCATTCTATTGCAGAAATACAAGGAAAGACATTTGCCTTCCTAGATCAGAGGATAAGGACCTGGAAGGTCAGTGTATTGGTCTGTGTATTTACTGGATTAGCAATTTTGCAGAGTCATCTTAAGAAATGCAGAGAAATGCTTCCACCGTGCTTGGCTGGATGCCTCGCTATTCATAAAAACAATTCATGACCCTTTCATTTAAAGGCTTTTGCCTCCTGCCTAAATCTTAAATCAATCTTGTTGCCTCTGATCATTGCATATTTTATTCTTAACATCTTCTCTTGAATTTGCTTCAAATTCCTCAAAGTCAACACTGCACGCACAAGTAACCTCTATCTCAGCGCCTGAAAATAATAGAAACACCTTGTCTAAGAGAGGTTTCTCTCGTATATCTAGAGAAATCACTAGAGTTTGCCAGCCTGCCCTGTGCTGCCCAGTGTCTCAGTTCCCATAAATCCCAAGGCTTTAGCATTACCATGCAGGAGGAGGTTATTTAATCATTAATGAAACCAGTCCGGTTGGAGTTGTTGTAGCATATGGCTTTGAACAGAAGCAATGCTAATTCACACAGGTTAGGATTGAACTTCTAGAGAGGGAAAAGTGTTACTTGTGGCTATAAGCAATGAAGAAAACCTATGAGATATGTTTCCACAAGGGTTTTGGCTGTCTAGATCAATGTGGGATATCTCACCTCCTGGAGACACTCTTCTCTAAGAATTTTTTTAAAGTTTATATGCCTTGTATAGATTAGATGACTGCTTTTAGACAGCTAAGCTTAGCTGGGGTGATCCTCACCCTTAATGAAGTATAATATTTTATTTAGCACGGAAACAGGAGGGATCAATCGTGGTTTCATCCACGTTTAGTAACAGACTAAACACCTCAGGTGCAATAATAGTTGGCACATGTGCAGATGAAGAAAATGAATCATAGAAAGGATGGGTTGGAAGGGATCTTAAAGATCATGTCATGGGCAGAGACACCTTCCACTAGACCAGGGTGCTCCAAGCCCCTTCCAACCTGGCCTTGAACACTTCCAGGGATGGGGCAGCTGCAGCATCTCTGGGTAACCCGTGCCAGGGCCTCACCACTGTCATAATGAAGAATTTCTTCCTAATATTTAATCTAAACCTGCTCTCTGTCAATTTAAAGCCCTTATCCTATCACTCCTTTCCCTCTGTAAAACATCCCTTACCAGAATTCCTGTAGCCCATTTAGGGCTTTAGGTCTCCCCAGATCCTTCTCTTCTCCTGGCTGAAAAATCTTTTGCTTTCAAGTAAAGGTTCACTGTTTCAATTCACCAGGCCATCTTTTAGGAAAAAACCAAAAACATTCTTCTTGAAAGCTACATGCATTTTGTGGGTTAAGAAATGTATTTTTGAATAAATTATATTTTAGTGTAAGTTTATTATAATTCATTGTGTCCTTGTTTGTAAGGCATGTATTTAATTCTTTAATCCCTTTGTGTCTTAACATGCTTAAAATATTGACAAGATCCATGACCTAGTTCCATTTACAGAATGAAAAGCCATAGTTCTAAAGGAGGAATTTGCATAGAAAGTTTTATTTTGCTTCACTTGAGCAACTGAAAATAGGTATTATAAGAAGCAGGACAAATAAGCATGGTAACAGGTGGTGACTGGTGCAACTACCTGAAATTAGGAAGTGAAACATTAACCCAGTAATCTGAAAAGTTCCGTGGAATCACTGTCATGTAACTTCACAGTTTCTAGTCCCCAGAAAGGATGAGCAGCTGGAAAACTTGCATAACTCCAGGTAGCTGGAGATTCCTAGAGACTTGCAGCAACTCTGCTCCTGAATATCACAGGAGTTCCAAAACAAACCACTGCTTTAGAAATATCCTTGCCTGAAATCCCAAAAAAGGATTAGCTGACATGAGGACTTGAGTACAGGGATGAAGGGGTTCTCCTTGAGAATTTGTGGAAATAATTCAATTAAGTCCAAGCACTCCCACTTTCACTGGAAAGGCAGGCGCTCATTTTGGAGAACTTGCAGATGAAGGAAAAAGCCTAGGATAGCTCAGGTGGGCATTCCTTCCTAGGAGGGTGGTGAGACACTGGAACAGAGAGGTTGTGGACTCACCAGTCCTGGACATGTCCAAGGCCAGGCTGGGTGGGGTTCTGAGCAGCTTGGTCTGGTGGGCATTCCTGTCCATGGCAGGGGAGTTGGAACAAGATGATCCTTAAGATGGCCTAGGTGATCTTCCAGCCCAAACCATTTTGTGGCTCTGACATCAAGACTGGTCCTTCTACAGAGGTGTCTGTATCCATGTGGCTACTGGCACTGGAAGTGACTGAGGAACTTCTGTCATCTACAAAGATCTCAACTCTGTTGCTTAAGCACGGCTGTCCAGCACCATGGGCATGGAAGATGTCCCACAGGTCTGCCAGATATTTGACAGGACACACAGGAGGATGCAACCTGACTGGTGACTTTGCTCTCCTGCTTTTCAGTGTTGGTGTGTGGGCAGCTCAGAAAAGTCTCGAGGTGAATAAATGTATCTGCTTTCTTTTTATATGTTGTGCTGTAACAAGAAAATAAAGCTGCAAAGCTATGATAGATTGCTGAAGAAACATGCCAATAGCTGGCTTGCTTTCAGCAAAACTCACTTCCTTCCTGGTATTCAGTTAAAAAAAGAAAATTACTGCATTTCAAATGCACTCTATTTTAGAATTTCATAAGCAGCCTCAGATTCTGTGGCAATCATGAAATCTGCTTTCCTTATTCAGATCTTGCAGTATATTCTGTTCCACAATAAATTCATTAGGCATTTTTTTCCATATCCTGTCCAAGTGCCACTGTGCAGCTGAGCTTTATCTTCCCATTAATCTGGAATTGCTCTTTCATCTGAAATACTTAAACATGTATAATTTTACATACTGAAGGAAAATTGACTGATTTCAGCAGGATCCTTTATATTTAAATTTTATATTTTAAATTATGTGTGTGCTGAAAATAGGGAAAAATCTAGTTATTTGCCTCCAACTAGACTTTGTTCTACTGATCACCACTCTTTGGGCACAGCCATTCAGTTTTCAATCCGCCTCACTGTCTGCTCTCACCCACCCAATGCATCAACCTCTTTTCTGTGATCATACTATGTTTTGCAAATTAAATTACGTGACTGAATTACAGGAAAAAATGTTTTGTGTATAAAGGCCTAGTCCCATACCCCATCTGGTGAGAATGGTGTATCATCTTATCCCATTAATATCAGTAGAATTACTTCTGAATTCCATGGAGAATACAGTCTTCAAAACTGACCAGGTACTTTAGATATTTAAGTGTGGTGGAGGCCCTAATGTAGAAAATTTTGAAACACTTTGCTAGTGCATCTTCTTTCTTTTATTCATGCAAACTGGTTCTTGATCCAGATTTGTAAAAAACCAGCAGTTTTGCACATAAATACAATGAGAAGTTAGCATGGAAATGTAATTTCGGCAATCAATTCCTATTAATACTTTCATAAATAAAATGAGGCACAATTTCTTTATCAGACAAGCAAAATTTTGAGCTGAACAATGAGCTGAAATTTTTTACTTAACTGGGTGGTTTATTTACTTGGAGTCATACAACTGCCTTTGCTCTCCTGATTCTTTGATGATTCTCTATTTTTTTCTAATACATTTATAGCATAGCTTCCTTTCAATTCCTCAGCATTTCTTTTTCAGAAATTTCTTTTTTCAAAAGATCCAGCAGCAGTTTGAACTAAAATCTTTCCTCATTTCCTATTTTAAGCATGATCAATTTTCCTAAGCTCTTACATATCGTTGTAATTCAAGAATCTCAAAGCCTTTAGAAATTGTGTCATCTCAATTTAATTTAAAGGCAAATGAAGGCTCAAAGCAGTACAGGGACTGGACCCACACTAACCAGTACTCAAAGTTGTCAATGGCACTGACATCTGCTATATTTCATGGCACAGATTTTTTCACTAAGCTTTTCACTTCTTTTTTTTAATTCCCAGGGAATAGCGGAAGGTCCGTGAGGACTGCAGTTCCATTATTATGACATCCTGCCTAGCCATGTTGGTCTCAGGAGGGAAACCTTTACATTCTGTGCACTTCTCTGCAGCTTGTAGGAGGACTGTGGATAATCCAGAGGGAGCATTTTTCAGGGGCAATTTTCAGTTCTCAGAGAAATGATGGTTCTTAGGATGGATCCCACCTAAAAAAGCCTGGCAGGTAGGTGGAAATACACACAATTCAATATTAAGACACCTTAGGTGGCCTTCGAAGACACCCAGCATCATGGAAGGACATGGGAGACACCATCAGTGCACAGATGGCATTTGTGGCACAAGACAAGACCTACAGGAAAGACTTCTTCATCTGGAATAATAGGTAGGACATGCTAGGGCATCCTAAGGGACATGAGACACGTTTGTGCCACAGCCCCGGTCACTGGGTACCGAAATCTCTCCAACTCTGCTGACAAAAGCACAGCTAAGATATCTGGAGAGCCTATACACCCCTCTATGTCAGTAGCTAAATTTAGACACTAAACTTCAAACTGTTTAAATTTAGTTTAAATTTCAAAGTCAATCACGTCCCTAAATCATCGCACTTGACATGCCAAGTGCATTTGGAAAAGGTCTGAACGTGACTTCCCTAGAGAGAGGCGTTTCTTTGGTAAATTGTTATGGAACTAGTTCAACTTTGTGCACATTTCTGATGGGCTGATATATAGCTTTTCTTTATTTAGCATCACAGTTTTTCTTCCACTTTTAATTGTGCTCCAGATGTTCCTGACAGCTGCTAGAAGACTAGGCCATCTGAGCACTCATCAAGCACACACACACAGAAACAGCCAGAGGGGAAAGAGTTCCTCTGCCTGTATAAGGATGTGTGCAATATGAGCATCCACGTCTGAGTTAATCTCTCCCTTTTCTAGGCTAGCAGAAAACAGTTCATAGAGAGCCCTTGGCAACCTGATCTAACATTGCAGTTAGTCTTGCTTTGAGCAGAGGGGTGCTTGAAATGACATCCAGGAATCAGCTCCAGCCTAGTTTTTCTCAGTTAATTTTTCTGGTGTTTTCTCATAAATATGCTCTCAATGGCCTGTGAGTCATCTGAGAGGTTTTGGAAATTTAAGTTAGAAGGAAGGAGAGTAGAAGTACTTGCTTTTCTCTATTATCTACAAAAGAAGCCTAGAAAATCAGCTCGGATGTACACATTTAAAGTGAAAACATTTAGATTCATCAGATTAGCAGACTCCTACAAGTATTCTTTGGAGCAGTGGGTGGACAGTGTTCTGACTCTCTGAGCCTCTTCTTAAAACTGATACAATTTGAAAGACTATGGCCTCTATTTTTCAGTAATATTATGTAAGACAATAACAAGAGCTAATTATTTTTAAAACCATTCTCAGTTATGCCCTAACTTAGAAATATTGAGATTAAAAGTCATGGAGGAGCTGAATCAATAGCTCTGCATTTCCTGGCACAGTCTTGCATTTCAACCTATCAAGCCCTATGGCATCAGCTGACTGTGCAAGGAAGCCCACTGTTGTGAGAGGCAGCTGGCATCTGTGCTTCTGAACTAATTAGTGACAAAGCCTTAACTGGCCCAGTATGACCACAGACATGCTATTAGATTCTCATTTTATTAAAAAAAAAAAAAAAAAGAAGAAGAAGAAAAGAATGGGTAAATGCAACCAAATGGTAAATGCAAACCAAATAACCAGTTGCTTATTGTGGATGACACACAGCAAATAACAACTCCTCAGCATGCACAGGAATCACATGGGGAAATATTAGGGGTCTCCCCCAAACATACTGGACAATCAAGTCCCAATGCCTAGCCCCTGGCTCTGTTTAATTTAAAACTCCAAATATAGCTGTAAAATACCCCAAGGTTTCATCCACGAATTATCACTGCAGCTATAGATGATATCCCTTATTTTTCAGGAAAACAAGTTTGGTGCACACTTTGAGACAAATCTTTCAGTAATTTCAAAGAAACATTTAGATGCATAGAGAAGAAGTCAGGGACGTAGAATATGACTCGGGAAGTACATTTCCCTAGGATCTTCCAAAGACAAATGTTTCTCTGTAAAGTCATAAAATGCATTTTCTGCAAAGAGTATAATTTCTTTGCAGAATCTGTTATTGAAATAGCCTAAAAATTGGGAGCTTTTGGGTATGCATTCTAGCAGTCTTCATGTTTTAACATTCTGTTTCTAATCTAGCTGTCTTAAAAGCTTTAATTGCAAAGGATAGAGCTAAATTAAAGATAAACTTTCAAATGTGTTTCAGCTATGTGAAGTAATTAGACTCACTGAAAGCAAATTCTAAAATGGCAGTGTCTATACTGTTAATTACACTTTGCTCACAAATACGAGCTTAATTGTCCATATCAAATGGCATCGTCACGTTTAATTATGTAAAATATTGTAAAATGTACAATGGCATCACTAATTCATGATATGAACTGAGTCCTCCTGAATACGAGAAATGCCATCTCTGGACCAACTACAAAACATGCACATCTGCTAAAGTCAGCAATGTCATTTTGTAGACATTCATAATGTTCCTTCTCACTGCAGACCAGAGTATTTGAGCATTTGATGGTCACCTAGAAATAAGCAGGGAAACTCAAGAACTGCACATTTGTTACAAGAAGATATCAAAAGAAAGGTTAAAATTCAGTTTTAACTGTAAAAAACAGATGTAGTGTAGAGAGAGGTATATGGCCATAAGCATCTGTGTTCGTGGTTTTGTAGGAGTCAGGAGCTGATTAGAAGAAAGGGCAAGATAATTAGGATTTCTTGCCTGATTATGGCTTTCACAGCCTGTGTTTTATGGCTCACAACCTGGTTCTTCCTAAGACAAGGAAGAAGGGATCTATGTGTGGATCAGAATGCACATAATGTAGCACATCCTAGAGGAAAGAGCAGCTCAAAAGCTGCTTGGTCCCCCCTGCTCAGTGGCAGCTGAATCAAAGCCCCCAGGCACTCTGGGCCAGGGGCAGCTGACCACTCCCTGTAGAAGCTGCAAGAGCTCCCTCAGTCCCAAAGTCTTGTGGTTCCCCTGACCTTGTCCTTGTCCTTACCCAGCAGCAGCAGACACACTCAGAGGGTTCCTCTGCCACTGTCCCCAAAAAAATCTCCCAAGGGAGAAATCAGAGGCTGCTTCTCAAGATGCCACATCTGCTGGCTGCTGCCTGTTAGCTGTGCTCATGAACCCCTAGGAGCTGCACGCATTTTTATTCAGGAATCTTTAATAAAACAGCCTGGAAGCAGAGAGCAGAACCTGCCATTTCCCAATCATGCTTCTTGACCAGATTTTCACTTCTTGTTCTCTCTCTGCCCCCATAAATTTTGTGGTCTTGTCTTCACAGTTTCAAGTAGTAGGAAGTAGGGAGTTCCTGCAGATGTTTTTAGTTAATAGGTGGCTGGTTCAGGCACTTCTAATTGAAAAAGGAGTTGCTGAGCCTGGAGAACTTCAGACTGAGGAGATCAGATGTCCTCCATTCTAGCTGAAAACAATAATCAGCATAGTTATTATTTAAAAAGCAGGCTCCTTTCTCTATTTCCTCTCTGTTCAAATGGAAAAGGACCGAACTTTTCTACATGCAAAAGCAGAATTTGGGTCCATGAATCTAACCTTTGTATAGGTACCTATATCTAAGAGAGAAGGAGAACTTTAAAAACAATACTCTAATAAGTATTTTCTGCTTAATATCTTTTACATCAACATAAAAGTGTGACATGCCTGTGTGTTGCCTTCCATTGTACTAGGAATTATTTATATATAAGTTGTCAGTAAAGTCAGTGACTCCATTCCCCTTTTCTGTATTTGGCTTTTACCTGTTTATAAACAAATCTCATACATTCCTTTAATTGTTCCCTGTGCCTACTATGACACTGGGAAGGAAAGGCCTGGACTTAGAAAAGAAATCAAAGAGAAATCAAGTCTTGTAACAGCAACAATAATTTGGGGGAAAAAAAGTGTTTGCAGGAGCTCATTGGGTCTGGTCAACACGGAAAATACCCTCAGCATTTCCTCTCTTTTTATTTTATCTTCCTAAGTATTGATTATTATTTCCTACCAGAGATACAATTTCACTGTGCATGGATTAGCACAGACCAGGGACCACCCTTGATGCTGCAAAGTTTGGACACGGCCACTGCTTTTGAAAAGCAGGGAGTTAGAAGGATTAGCCATGTGAGTGAAAATGAACAATCCCCACTTAATTTACTAGCTACAGCTATGCTGATAAGTATTTGGCTTGGCTTGTTGTTTTTACATTTTAAACTTGTAGAAATCCATAGAATCAAAAAAATGGGATGAAATGGACTCCTGTGTGTTACCTACTTTATGTTTGTTCCAAGGCAACATCAGCATTACCTGAACTTTTCCACAGGTCCTGTTATTATTATACAGTAATAATAGTATAATGTGATGGCATTTTTGCAATCCATTCATCATAGGCTTTTCATGCAGGAAGAATTGCACTTGGAAGAAGTTCCACAGTGGTGCTGAACTGCTTTTTAATTGCTTCTTTCAGTGTATTTACCTGTAGTCAATTTCTTCCAAGTCATCTTCTCTGGTGAGCCAGCAAATACATGAATTTTACAGGGGGTTTTCAATGTGATGAAGCTTTGAAAGAGTGCAAGGGGGAAGGTGATGGTGGCTGGCTGGACCTGGATTCAAGATAATGGCTAATGTAAAGTAGAAAAGAAGCAGGTATTTCCTACCAAAACTAAGAACAAATCTGGTTAAACATCCTCTGTGGTTACATAGATGGCAAAACAAGTCCCTTCCAACTTTCCACATTTGCTGAGGCTGCCTGAGCTTGCAGTAAGAAGTGGTGAGTGGTCATAATCCTGAAACCTGCTATGTTTCATTCTGCTGCTGTTGAGTTCAGGAGAAAAGTGTGATTTACTCTCTTAGGCCCTGTAATACACACCCAATCTTCATCAAACACTTTTCATTACAGTTTCAGTCTCAGAGTGAAAACTGCCTTGAAAACCAGATTCTTTTCTCCTGCAAAAGAAAAAAATCCTTTCCCTCCCATTTTACTTGGGAATCAAACTCTTAAAAATCACTCTTATTCTCACCTCAGCCTACCTAGAAAGGCAAATAGAGGCTATTGTTAAAATTTATAACTTAACTGTTAAATGAAAGTGATTTAGAAACCAATCGTTTGGGAATAGAAAAAATCGCAGGGTTCCATTCCAAGAACATTGCCAATAATAGTTGGAGTTGAGAACATTGGCTTTGGTGTGCTTTTTCTGAGTATAAAGTAATCAAATCGACGTGTTCCTATGGAAAGTTCTTATATTGATGAAATTGCACTTTCTCATTTAAAAAATGCCAGGTCTCGTCCTAAGCACATGGAGTGAAGTTTTTTTGCAGCATCACAAAATAAAATTATGGATAGGATTATCTCTAAATCATCTTCAGTAGATGGATGCCAAAGACCAGCACTAGTTCCAGCATTAAAACTTTTACAGCATCCTTCAGCAGCTTGTGCTTTACTGGTTCTCAGTATGTGCTTCTCATTTGACACACACATTGCAGTGGGACCAGACCAGCCAAACCCCTCTGTGCAAAGATCTATTTAATACATGTTCAAAAGACTTTTGCCTGCATCAGCAAGAGTGTGGGGGAATGAAATCAAAACGAATGTAGGATTTTAATGAATGTATCCATAATTCTTCTGGTGTTGAACATATCACTGACAAGCAGGTGCAGAAAAGATCTGACTGTACACAATCACCAGAACATTTCATGTCGCCTCAGCAATATTTCTGTGGTCTTCAGTATTTTTTTTTCCAGCCAGAACTGGAGTCTCTGTACACTTACAAAGTGATGGATAAGTGGAATGAGTTCTGATTGGAATTGCAGCTGCCTTTGTCTTTGCGAAGTCCATGCTTGCTTTTCAAGAGACAACCAAATGCTGTGGGCTGGTGGTGCTGCAGCACACGGCCACCAACCGCGGCCGAAGAGAGCTCATGCCACCGTGTGGTGCTGCAGCCTCACCACATCGGTCTCGGATTTCAGCACCGTATCGATGTAACAGAACATAAATGCACAGTGAGGGAGGATCCTCCAGATCCTGCCAATTTCCCTGCTCCCTCTAATACTTTGGAAGATGTCTGATAGGAAAAGGGGTGATGGCCTCAAGTTGTGCCAGGGGAGGTTCAGGCTGGATATTAGGAAAAATTTCTTCACTGTAAAAATGGTAACGCATTGAAACAGGTTCCTCAGGGAAGTGAAGTCTCCACCCCTGGAAGTGTTAAAAAAATGAGTGGATGTGGCACTTCATGATATAGTTTAGAGGGCTCAGGGGTATTTGGTCAAAAGTTGGATTTGATCTTGGAGGACTTTCCCAGCCTTTATTGATTTTATTCTATGATTTTTTTTGTCCGAAGGGTTTGTTTGCGTCTGTGGTATTGCCCCACTTGGTCAGAGCTTTTGGAGACCAACATCAGCAAAAAGCTCACTGAGGCTGAAAGCTGCAGTGCCACCATGAAGGTGTGACTCTGATTCCTGTGATGCAGAACAGACCCCTAGAACTGCTACCACCCTCTCTGAGCCTTGCCAGCTTCCTCACCCTCCCATGATGAGGGTGGTTTCTCCATGCCATGACTTGCCAGCAGACGGGACCCAGCTCTATTCACAGGCGAGGCCTTTCTCTGCCCCGCTGCACCTGCTGGAGCTGGGCTGATGCACAGAGATGGATCCAGGCAGGAGCTCAGAGCTCTGCCCTCTGCACCAGCCCTGTGTGATGTCTCTTGGGCATCACAGAGGTGGAAGATTCCAGCATCACCAACACAGTTCTGCAGAGAAGCTCTGGACAAAAGGAATCTTGCCAGGTTCAAAGGTTCACTTTGGCTGTGGATGGGGCTGAAGTGTCCTGAGCTTACCCACACACACCTGCACCCCCCTGATCTGTGCTTCTCCTGGCTAACTGGGGCCCACACTGGGTCCTTCCCAAAACACCCAAGCAGGGGCATTGCCACGGGAAAAGGGCTGCAGACAGAACCTGTACAGAGACACACAGGACTCCACGGCAGCTTTAAGTGCAGTGACCCAGCAAAGCACAGCTCTGAGGATAACCAATGTCACCGTGTAGGATAACTCAGTAACAACCTTTATCCTGAGATCCACAAGCACTGAGAAGCAGCCAAGCACAGATGGCATCACTCATTTGTAAACTGGACCTAAACACAAGATATCAGCTGATCCTGGTAATGTTACTGATTTTCATACTATGGAATTCCCAAGATCTAATTTTGGGGTTTGGCTACAGTTTTTGATTATAACAGAGCTTCTTAGAAAGGTGAAAATATGTTTTGTACCCTGGAGAACATACAAGGCAGGGAAAGGGCCACAACAGGGTGTGGGTGTCACCAAAGGACAGATGGGAAGAATTGCTGGAGGAAATCACCATTCCTTCAGTAAGTTTTTGGAGGTGAAAGAGCTGGAAAAAAACAGAGAGACTGTCCAGACTTTTGAAGATGTTGACACATCTTTAGAGGATGACTTTCATGGATATTTTCTTGCCTGCAACATTTCCATCATCCCCAGACAGATTGTTTTAAATCTAATCCTTGAGCCACTGCACTATTGATTGTAGGCAGCCACAGAGAAAGTAATTGGATCTATTTTATTCCTCTCACAGTTCCCTCTCCCCCTCTCCAGTCTCAAAAACCTGCCCTCCCACTTCCCTCCATATCTCCATGTCCTGATCCTTCAGGTAACAGCACTCCTCACAGAAAGAGATGAGACACCGCAATCCAGAAGCGCCAGTATCTGCTTCTTTCCTCTAGATGGAGCCATGGGCTTTCCCTGAATTAATACAATTTACTCTGCTCTAAGGGCGAGGCTTTGGTGGAGAGGGATTCAGCCAGCTGCAGGTAGACCTCAGTGGCTACTCTGGCAGAGGCTGTGCTGCCTTATGGTCAAGAGACGAGACGAGGACCAAAAACATAACTACTATTAATATTAATATTAATGTTGTTGTTGTTGTTAATTGAGTGCAGTCTGGGATAGCTGAATGTCTTTCTCTGTTGTAAGATCTTTGATCTTTTGCCTCCTTTTTTCATTGTATTTTTTTCTTTTGCCATACTTACCTGTCCTAAGTGGCCCTTCTTAGTGTAGTGTAAAACAAACCACACGAGAGCCTTAAACTGATCTTTGATACACAGGGAGTAGGATTTGTCTGTAAATAATGCTGTCTGAACTAGTCAAATATATTCTACAGTCAAATGAAGGGGACAGAGGTGGTTCCTCCTGGCCTGAGGTAGGTATCTGAAACAGAACAGTGCTGGCACCACCAGCAATGCAGCATTTCTTTCCAGATACTGGAACAGGACCCTCCCATTTTAAATACTTCATATGTGAGTTCAGTAGTTCATATGTGTGCCTGCATGGTTGACACCTAAAGTTAGGGGAGATGAAGAACATTTAAAACTTCCAAAGTGACTAAATGGCATCTGTTTGCTCTGAGTACCAGGCACAAGACAGGCAAGACACAGACAGAAAAGAATAACATCACTTTTTTGTGGTAAACCTTGGACAACATTGTATTCCCAGCACACAGGAGTGGTACATTCATTTTAGCAATGAAAAGATTAATTCTGAGCCAAACCAGTCCTTGCCTGGAGATGGCTGAGGTGTGGCTCAGAGTCCGCTTTTAGTGGCCAAGGCTTTCTTTGCTGGCCTGAAGAGGAACTCCAGTGAGACCCCCAGGGTTCACACTTGAATGCCCCACATTTATCCCTGTGTACACTTGTTCTGCTTTGACATATTATTCCATTCAGAGGAGAACATGAGAGGAAATCAGGTTTGAGGTCTGCAGGTTTTTTGGTCTGGGCATCACAGTGAGTAGCAGAGAGCATGAAAAATCTGTTCAGAGCTCACAGACAGGCCCGGGATGGTAGCTGCAACAATCCCCACTAAGGGGTGCACTTTGCCACCACATTTCTCTCTCCCCCTTCTTTCCATAGGTGTTATGGGGCAATAAAAATTAAGGTATCTTTCCAAGAAACTATTTGCAAGCGTAGAATTGCACTGGCAATGTGCAGCTGCAGTTTTAACAGGGAGGCGCAGTCTTCCCTAATCTTTCTTTCTTTTCTCCTGGGAAATGCATAAATTGCTGTTTTCTATGTCATTCTGCAGCGATGTCATCTGCAATTTTTCTCCTTTATTACATGTGGGGGAGTAGGAGGAAATTGCTTGTCACCCAGTGGCGATATGCAGCTTTTATTTACATGGGAAAGTAATAAAATTGATTGTTTCTGAACTGAACATGTCACTTGGCTGGAGTTCAAGGCAAAAGGGCATGTGGGCAACCCTGCCTTCTAATCCAGAGGGGAGGGACCGCTAGGCACCGGTCTGGCCTCTACCTTGGCCAGGTCACTTGTTCACCCACGTTTTAACCACATGAAAACAGGAATTGGTTTGATAGAAGTCCTGTGATATTTAATTAGATGGTCTGGTAAAGCTCGAGACAGTCTGAACTGGAGTGTGGAGATATCTTCATCTGATGGGCAAGTATTTAAGCAGGGATATCTGCAGATGGCTGAGAGAACTCTGCACACAGTTGGCTTTAAAACCATGTTGAAAAAGCAATGGCAGCAAGCACAGAAAAGGGCCATGGATTCAAGAACTGGGAAAAACACCTAACACTTAAGAACTTTGACTGGAACTAAATGATCTTTAAGATCCTTTCCAACCCAAACCATTCTGTGACTCTATGACTTTATGCTGTGTAAGATGCTGGAGTGGAAGAACCAACATTTTAATGAGAAAATGTCAGAAAACACTGACAAGCTTTCAGAGCTCTTAAGAAGGCCATAATAACAACCAGTACATGGAAATAAAGCTCAAACAACCTGCCCTGCTGACTCCAGGCTGGGGTAAGAAAGTGCAGTTTCAAAGCAAACAGACACCCAGGTCTCCCTGCCTGAGAAATGCATTCTGCTGTGGGACATAGGGGGACAAAGAGAAACTCAAGTTACCCAGTAACTCTCCTCAGTGGGAAGTCAATTCTCAGGTACGTGGTGCTGGGCAAGGGAAGGCTGGTAGAGATCACTAAGGCTGCGCCATCGGTCACTTCTGTAATCCACTGGAAACTCAGAAAATCAAGTTGAGCCGTAGCAAGATGAAAGGATTTTCCTGCCCACTCTGTGACCCAGTAATGAGAGATGAGAGCTGTTTTACTGACAGGAATGTTAAGTGCTGTGATTTTTGAGTGAGACAAGTCTTGCAGGGCCATTTAAGATCTCTGTCCACAAACTCTGCTCCAGTCATGTACTTACATCACGACCACCAAAACAACTCTGTCCTTGGAGATTTCAAAGGCCATTTTCACTTCATTCAGCATTATTTTCTTCCAAGTTAGGTATTGATATACACAAATGCATCAGAAAGAACAGGTTGGGTAGTTTTTTCTCCATTGTGATATGAACCTCCCTATATACAACCAGGGGTTAACTTTGCTCTGGCAAATGCCATCCCACTCCCTCTGGCTGTATCCCTCATATTCAGTGTGAGGCCAGGCTGGAGCAAGAGCACCCCAGCCCAGCTGCCTGAATAACTGCTTTGCAGGTAAATTCACTGTTCATGAAGTAGACAATGAGTTTGCCTGACTTAGGGATTGGAAGTGTCTGGGTCTGGTCTCATTTTCTCTGTGCATTTCCAGTCCCCAGGATGACTCTATCTCAGGAGCACTGCTTTGTCCCACAGAGATGCGACATTAAATATATATATTCCATCCCATACATTTAACCTCATGGAAGGCATTAAACTCCTTATACTGGTCACCGTCCCCTCTCCAGCTCACCCAAACTGTTTGAAAATGTGACTTATTGCAGTCAAGCCCTCATAAGGAGAAAAATGCACTGAGCATGCCCTGTTCCAACCACAGCATTCACATTTGTCAGTGGCTGTCAGAAGAATACACGGGCTAGCAGAATACCCACCAGAATGTAGCTACTGTATCTTCTGGGGGACTATTTCTTTCTGCAGAACCCATGAAACGTGTGCTGCAGCTGTAGCAGACCTCCTGAGAGGGGAATGGCATCCTAGAGTGTAACTCCATGCAGCAGCACTGCTGGGAAAGAAAGTTCAAAGGCATCCAGCTCTCTCCAGAGGATACAGCTATGTAAGACCCTGCTGGATAGATGACTAGGTACCTGTTTTAGCACCAACGTATTACAAAGAGCTTGTTCTGCCTCCAGGCAGTAATTTGTTGAAGCACATAAGACACGTTTCCCATTGGCAGGATGAAAAGAAAACTTTCACCCCATTTTTTTTTTTCTGCAAAACACTACATTATGTCATCTCTGAAAAGAGCTCTATTGTACATGTGGGCCACGGCAAATATGCATGGAAGAGAACTAAAATGACAGCTTGTGGTGCTTCTATAAACACACATTAACCCTGCAGGTCCCAGGTTTCAGTTAGCTCCAAATCCTGGCTTGTACCAGATGCCTTGAACTGCAATCCATAGGTATTGTGCAGCTTTCTTGTGTTTTCTTAGCACGAAACTGGTGAAGTGCCTTGTCCATTTTTGTTTGCTTTATAGCAAGACTGGGAGGTAGAGAAAAAGTCCTGATTTTTCCACTCCCAGACAGATGGTGTGCTGTGCTGGTTTCCCATTTGTATACATCAGTGAATATTTTTAATCTAGATTGATCTTGGAAAGACAGAGCACAAGAAGCAAATTAGATTTTTCCCAGGCTAATTCTTCTCTCATTTCCTCCAATTTTACACCAGTAACATTAACAGGGTTAGCTTTTGATTTACACTGGTACCAGGGAGAGAAAAATGGGCTCTTGAAGAGCTGGCTTTAATTCAGAGCAGCTGGGCAGAAAAAAGGTGGTGTGGGAAAATCCTGTTCTCCAGGAAAATGAGAGCTGACATAGCCATTAGCTGTCCCTACAGATACCTGTTTTAATTTGCATTGCTTTAGAGGCATAGCTAGTCATTCTTGCTGGATCTAAACCCCACCATGAATGAGTGGCTTTCTTAAATCAGTAAGTCAGTGGAGAGCCCAAGGCAAGAGGTAAAATGCTTAATCTGACTAGAATTCACTAATTTTTAATCTTACCACTTCGCAGTACCAAGCCTGAATCACCAAACAGGGGAAATTGTTTATTATTGAACCAATGAACTACGCAAAATAATGAAGCAGATGAAACTCAGCAATTAAAATCATGGATGTTATTCTATATAAGCTAGGAAAGAGTTTTTCATGTTTTCTGTCAGAGCCACTGCCTTCTCAATCTAGTAACTTGCTGAAAATTGCTTTTAGCTCTTAATAAGACCTAGGGGAACAGAGTAATTTGCTCTGTTGATTAACATGCATTAAGTATGGGGACAATAATTCTTTTGCAATAGAAGCTCTGATTTAGCAGATAAGAGCACAATCAAGTAGGTGTTCAGCTCTGTTTGAATCTGCACATCAGTTTTATATCATCCTCTTTCATGGCCACTTTGGATGCTCAATACCTTCAACTGTGAAATCACACATTTAGATGCCTGCATATGGGTCTCAGTGCCTGTCTCTTAAGCACTGGATTTTGATATTTTCTAATTTTTTCCTAATCTCCTTGGCATCATTTCACTGCAGTGGTGGTTTCCATCCACTTTGGATCTCTGGGTTTCCAGGTGGCTTCTGAGGGGTGTTGTCATGACGCACAACACAGACCAACAGCTTTTTATTCCCCCTGGACTGCAGATAATCCACATTTATGCATCTGGGAGCAGGCTTTTCTCTTGAGTGGCTGCTATTCCGCAGGTTAATCAGAGCCATCTATTACACAGGGCACAGAGCATTTCCACAAGCAGCAGAGCAGAGGATTTTCTGTTTGGATGTCCCTGCCAGGGAATTGCTGGAGAAGGATGCAAAGACGGCAACACAGAGGCAGAAAGTGCTGATATGGCAGTCAGGCAAACACAAAATTGGAAAAAGCTCTTGGGGTTTGCACAAACCCCAGTGTGTGGTCAGCAGGGACCACACAAGGTCGGCAGTGAATGGGAGGAA
>VYXC01005985.1:26365-104846 GCA_013397175.1 Platysteira castanea
AGCCCTTTCCCATCCTCCTAGCTCTGATAGTCAAATGTGGAAACCCACGTGGTTTCCTTGGCCATGAGCAAGCCGTGTACCATGGGTCCCCTCTTGTGATGGGAATAAGCAAGAGGAGCTCCAGCCATGAATGGCATTATTCAAAGGATTTAGTGAATTTGGGCAGGGTCACACAGGACATAACTTCTCCAGGGCTTGCAGAGTTCACTGGTCCTGTTTGGTAGCCTGTCACACACTGGCAGAGCACTTCACGGTCGCACTTGCCTGGTGTGTGCCCCAAGCCACCAACAGGCTGCCAGAGGAAGCTGGTTAAAAATGGATGCTGCATGTGGTGTATATATGAGCAAATATGGGGTTTTAGACCCCGTTGGAACCCCTGTGAGTCCTTAATACTGAATTTGCTGTGGCAAGAGTGAAGACCAGATGGTTCTAATCACCGTGCAGTCTGTCTTCTGCAGCAGACCCTTTAACAGCTCAGGCAGAAACACTGGATCTTTCAGGCACCTGAGGGAATTGTCAGACCCGAGATCCAGACCTTATCACTCACCCTGCTCACTTCCTGTGTGCTACAGCCCATTAACACCACGGCTCTCCGAGCTCAGCACGCTCAGCCCCCGGTGGGATGAGCTGCACAGCCAGTTCCACCGCTTCCCCCCTGCACCATCATCTGCACAACACCTCACCTGAAAGATTATGCAACTCAAAAGCCAAAAATAACCTTTTCCCTGCTCTTTAGGGCTTTATGGTTGGCTGATACAGAGCAAAGCCTGGGACCAAGGGACAGAGTGCTGATTAAACTGAATTTAGGCAACAATTATTCTTTTCCTCTGCAGAAAAGATGCACAGGGGGGACTGTATTTTCTCACCTTTGTCTGGCTTGTGCTCTCATTCCAAGGAGGAGAGAGAATGTATCAATGCCTCAGCAGACCTCAGGAGGCAAGTTGTTATTTTTTTTATTTAAATCACAGTTCATACAACCCTGGAGTGAACGAGCTGCTACCTGAGGAGTCACGGCCTCCATGCAGCTTTGTGTTTTTGGATGCTTGGCCAAATGTCTTCTTGCTCCTAAAATATTTGCAAGGGTTCTTGTTGCAGTGGGGAAAGCCTGCAACTCTTCCTAAAGGCAGCTTTGTCCGTAGAAAGAATCAGGAACAATATTTTTGGAAGATGTTGATGGATACTTCTGTTTCTCTGACCACGTGGCAGCCAGGAGAGACACAGACCAGCCACATGCAGCCAGGTCAGGCATGGACTGACCACCAAAGACCCAGGGATCATGGGACAACCACAGTTTTTGGGGCGGGGAAAACACCTATAACCAATAAAGAACAGGATAACCTCAGGGAGCCTGGAAACCCCACGTAACCATGCTTCAGCTTCCATGGCCCATCCCCCAGGGGGGCACCTCCACAGGTTCTCAGAGTGGGACTTTAAAAAAATTATTGTAAAATGCAAACCTCCAGTTCAACAATACTTGCAGAATGGTCTTCTTAGCAGTTCTCAAGCTGTAAAGGAGGCGTTGGCAGCCCCCAAGGAAGTTCTTGACTGGTGACATTCAATAGAAGATGTTTGCTCTTTCAGAACTGAATGGAATCCTCAACAGAAGGCGAAGTAGCTGACAAGACATTTTTCTCTAGCAAAAATTTCTCACAATTTTCTCTTTTTATTTTCCAGTCCCTTCTGGGATGAAAATACAATGCTCTAAATTTCATAATGGAATAGAAATTGCCAAAATTGTTTCCTTTTGAACAGCTTTAAATCTAACACTCTCTGATAGTCTTCACATCAATAACACACTCCTCACTACAGTGACACCTAATCAAAGAAAAATGCAGGAAAACATGGAAACCCTAGCAGAGAAATGAAAGCAAAACCCCCAAATCAAACCTATCAGTAATAATTCAAAATAAAGGCAAAATTAAAAAAAACAAAAACAAACAAAAAAAAAAAAAAACAAAAAAAAAAAAAAAACAAAAAAAAAAAAAAAAAAAAAAAAAAAACAAAAAAAAAAAAAAAAAAAAAAAAAAAAAAAAAAAAAAAAAAAAAAAAAAAAAAAAAAAAAAAAAAAAAAAAAAAAAAAAAAAAAAAAAAAAAAAAAAACAAACAAACAAAAGAAACCCCCAGGATTTCAGGACATTTTTCCAAACACAACTGTACCATTCCTTAATACTGGTAATACTTCAGACATTTTCAAGAGGCTTTAATAGGAAATTTTCTTCCCGAACAGTATGCATCCACATGGCATATAAGACCCTTGCTTGTAACCAATATCCATCTTAGAACTCCTGGTACATTTTGCTTATTTAAGGGAATCTGAATTCATAAAACCATAGAACATTTTGGGTTGGAAGGAACCTTGAAAAGTCATTTAGTCCAACCTCTCCTGCAAAAAGTAGGGCCAAGAGATGTGTCTCTGATGATAGTATTTTACTAGTAATTTACTGTGAGTTTGCTCAGATTGCTTAGATGTTTGGAAACTGGGAATCAGAGACACCCACAGATGTCCTCAAACCCCGAAGCCTCGTCAGAAAAGGACCTTCAAAACGGTGCATTTTTTTGGCATTCCCAAAACTTCCATACATGACTCCATGGATTCTAGTTGACAGCCAAGAACTCTTAGCTGGAAACTGCAGTAACAGTCCCAAAATGCAGCATGAAAAAGCCCCCAAGGGTTTTGCACATGACTAAAACAGATGAAGCACAAGACCCAGGCAGGTGTCGGTCTCTTCTCCCAGGTAACAAGGGACTGGACAAGAGGGAATGGCCTCAAGTTGCACCAGGTTTAGATCAGTTACTAGGAAAAATTTCTTCACTGAAAGGGTTGTCAGGCATTGGAACAGGCTGCCCAGAAAACAGGCTGAGTCACCATCCCTGGAGGTATTTAATAGATGTGTGGATGAGGCACTGAGGGACGTGGTTTAGTGGTGGACTTGGAAGTGCTGGGTTAATGGTTGGACCAGATGACCTTGGAGGCCTTTTCCAGGTTTAATGATTATTTGATTCTCTGTTCAACTATTCCATAAGCTGACTCTGCAGAGAACCATGGATGCTGGAGGAGACTTCCCAGAGCTTGAACTCAAATTCCCAGCAGGGCCATGACTCACAAAGCCAGAACTGGACTTGTCTAAGTCTGGAGCCTTTGCACTGCACTTAACCTCTCATTCCCAGCCCTGATTCCAGCCTTAGGTCCAAGAATTGCCACCACCACATTCTTCTCCAAAAAGAGAGGAGCAGCAACAACCAGTACAGGAGACCAAGCACTAGTCCAATAACCCCAATGATTCCTCAGCTTGCAGTCAGAATAAAAAGCTTGGCCAAAATCCTTTCTTCCTCTTCACACACAGGCCATTTTTAAAGGTCTAGGAAGGTCATATTAGTAGCTGGATGCTGTAGAAACAAAATGAAATAAAATGGGGCGTTGAATTGTTTCAGTAATGGAGGATATCCAAATTGCAATGGGCCCAGCTTGCCTTGATCTAGGGACTACTGACCCTTCACTTTGTTTTTTATTCTAAGCACTTGTTCTCGAAGACAGCAGAGAGACCAGCCCTTTCCCAGGGGTTCCATCCATGCCAGGGCCTGGCAGCATTCCCTCTCCAGACCATCAACCCTCTGACGTGATGTCTTGAGAAACAGCTGCTGTTCCACAGGACGACTCATGACCCTTCCCACATACTTTTGTGCTCTTTGCTAAAAATATCACCAGGGTTCCTTTCAGCTCACATGCCCTACAAAGGGAGGAGCCCTGCACAGGCTGCACAGGCTCCAGGCTGCAGCTGAGGCTGCTGGCCAGGCTGAGGTGACAGCACAGTGCATATTTTATGGCCAGCAGCTCAGGGTAGGGTGAAGGAAGAAAGCAGTTCTCCCCCTTGGTTCTTCTACACCCCTTCCTTTGTGCCACTGCATTGCTTCAATCCACTCCTCCTGGCCCTATTTGTAACCATGGTGCCAAGTCCTGGGAGTTTTCTGCTACTGGCATCATCTCCTCCTCAAGAAAAAACAATTAATGAAGAAAGGAATTATCCCCTGGACTTGAAAACTTGACGAGAATAGTCTAATCTGGTTCCTTTTTTTGAGCCCAGAAGTAAAGGAAAGTGTTATGAGTGTAAGATGCTTGGTAAAGTACCAATGCAAGCACCAAGGGCCATGGATTTAGCCTTTGGGAGAACATCTGGGGGCTTCTCAGGCTTCCTTCATGGGTGCTGGTGTTTGGAAAGCAGCTGGTTACAGGAGACTGGACATGGTGCTTGCACATCTGCAAAAATGTGGAAACTCAAAGACAATACATGTAGAAGGTAGATGCTTTTCCACTCCTTGGAGAAGGAAGGGCAGCTGAGTTATCCTTATCCCCATCCTAGATGGATTAAAGAACAGATCAGCTCCTTACAGGAGCAGAGGGAACTGGGAAAACTTCCGGGAGAGAAAAGCAATAAAGCTCAGTGAAGCAGGCTGGGTCCAAGGCCTCATAAAGGGTGACTCAGCCAGTGCCTCGCAGCTCTGGGTAGGACTCCTCGCCATAAAGAGCTCCTAAGAAGAGGTGCTGAGTGATTGCTTTATTGTTCCTTACAAACCTTGCTGTGAAACCCCTGTAAATATGTTTATGAGCTTGTTGGGGCGGCTTTCCCGCTGCTGGCAGTACTGTAAATAAACATGCGTGCCTTTGATTCACGGAAGCTCGTCTTCTGGACTCCATTACGGGCCCTGGCTCTGCTTCCAGCTCAGACGTGGGGCCCCTCCTGCCCCAGCTCACAAGGAGCACGACATTTCTGCTCTCCAGTGAATAACTGGATGGATCAGTGCACATGTTTAGCATTACACATCCCCATATGGCAGCCTCGATTGCATCTCCCTCCCCTCTCTTCCCCCCAGCAGAGCTCTGTGAACCTCACCAGCTCCAAAAGAGCAGCCTGTGGAAAGGCCACCATGCCTGGGGACAGCTTCCATCCACTGTTCTCCTTTTTCCCACACAGCAAGGACATTTGGATAAGACCCTCTGAGCCTGGGTTGGCAAAGCAAGGTTTGGGGGATGCATGTTGCCTGCATTCAAGAGTGATGGCTGCAAGTGTGGGGTGCATCTACATTAGAGGGCAGCCTCAAGAAACTCTACGTATTTTGGCTTCCACTCTGCAGTGTGCAGGAGCAACGTGTGCCAAAACCACGTTGACCAAGGTCAGACAATGAACCCAGCTGAAAAATCTGCCACCCTGTGCTGTCTGCCCTGTCCTCATGCACAGCCAAGTTCCCTCTGTGCCGTCACAGCCTTGTGTTCAAAGCCAGCTGAATTCGCTGCTCTTTTACCCTAAAAGCCAGGATTTCATGATGCCAGGAATGTTCAGGTATTGCCAGATGAGTGGCCAAGGTGTCTGTGCAAAGGGGGTTCAACACAGAGAGGTACAAATCATAGAACCATAGGTCCTACAACTCTGTGGAAGGTTTGGGTTGGAAGGGACCTGAAAGATCACCTCGTTCCAACTCCCCTGGCATGGGCAGGGACCCCTTCCACTAGACCAGGTTGCTCCAAGCCACATCCAACCTAGCCTTGGACAATTCCAGGGATGGGGCATCCACAACTTCTTTGGGCAACCCATGACAGTGCCTCACCACCCTCAGAGGGAAGAATTTCTTCCTAATATCCAAGGAATCCTCTGCAGCCATCCCAGTGCAAGCTGTCCAACTCTGAGAGAAGAGTTCTCCAAATCTCAACCCAAACCTGAAGACAGATAAATTTTGCACATGGTTGTCAGCTCCCTGCCATTCCAGTGCATCCATTTGAAGACATGATCCCTGCACACTGGACATACCCATGAACTTCAGTGAAACCTCCCCTTTGCCTTCCAGGCATCCTCCTGTCTCTAACCAAAGCAAACCTCAGTCAGGGCTTCTTCAATATCAAACAGTGTGGCACTAAATGTGGATCCCTAACCACAGTATTAAAAAAAAAAACCCAAAACTTAAGCTGAAGGAAACATCTCAGAAATTTACCAGCAGCAAAGGGAGATTTTATCCATTTCTTTGCTTCCACCCACTCTCCTATTATGGAGTTAAAATACAGGGTTGGTCCAGGAAACAATCTACATAAAATAAAAGATCCAGGATATTTGCCCATCAATATAAACTGAACAAGAGACACACCAAACATCACAAAGAGTCCCATGAGCAAAGAAACATCTTGTGCACTTAGCAAGCAAAAAGCTCCTATTTTGTGTAATGCCTTGCAGCCGAACTGTGATCCAAAATGTTTGATGCATAACTTAATAAACTGTGGTGGGCATAGACAGGAGACTAGAGAAATATTTCTTAGCTGGCCTCTGAAGTGAAACAGAACCAGTGCTCCAGGACAGCAGCTCCAGAGGGCCAAACATCGAACAGAAGTTTCTTGCAGGGGGAAAAAAGGACCTGTTTGTAAGCAGGGACTATGGGATGGTTTAGTGCTACAAGAGGCTGAACCAAGCAGGGGTGCAAGGTTTAGGCTGATCTGCACCTGTGTGTCAGCACGGCTGTACCTGAGTGCGTGTGGCATCGGGATTGTGTACACAGACAAGTGGGACTTAGCCACAGCAGAGAGTGACCCTGCAGCTGGGGCACTGGGCCAGGGCTCTGCAGGTTAGCTCAGGTCAGGGTGTATTTCAGCATGTTGTTCTCTGGAACACCCAGGCACTGAATTTCCACGCATACCAGTGGGAATCAGGTGTTGGTTTGCAAGCAGGAACGTGGGTCTCCAGTTTTCCGAGCCCTCCCCGTCACTTGGATCCTATGTATTCATAGAATCACAGAATGGTTTGGGTTAGGAAGAGACCTTAAAGATCACCTAATTCCAACCCCTCAGGTTACTCAGAGCCCCTTCCAACCCAGCCTTGAACATCTCCACAAATGGGGAATCCACAGCTTCTTTGGGCAACCTGTGCCAGGGCCTCACCACCCTCACAGGGTGATAGTATTTTTCCTAATATCCAATCTAAACCTGATCTCTGTCAGTTTGAGGCCATTTCCCCTTGTCCTGTCACTCCAGGCCCTTGTAAATAGTCTGCCTCTTTCTTTCTTGTCAGTTCCCTTCAGGTACTGGAAGGCTGCAATTAGGTCACCTGAAGCCTTTTCTTTTCCAGGCTGAACAATCCCAATCCTTTGAGCCTTTCCTCACAGCAGAGGTGTTTCATCCATCCAATCATCTTCCCACACAGAGCTGTCCCACCTCTGGACTCACTCCCAACAGGTCCATGTCCTTTCTGTGCCAGGACCCCAGAGCTCATGTAGCACTGCAGGTGGGGTCTCACCAGAGCACAGCAGAGGGACAGATTCCCCCCCCACTTGCTGCCCACCTGCTTTGGATGCAGCCCAGGATAGAGTTTGCTTTCATCTTGTGGGTCTCCCTTCCCTACCTATAGGGTAGGAATAAAAGTCCCAGTTCTCCTGCCTGCCTTGGATCTTTAGACTGTTGCTGTAGCTGGGTTGAGATTGTCTCCCACTACAGGGTCCTGTTAAGCAGCACAATAAACTGAGAGCCCAGGAGTGTTGTGACAGACATCTCCATAGCTGCCAGACCCTCCCTCTGCCCAGGCAGGGAAAAAGCTAATCAGGATACCAGTCTGGCACCAGGAGCAGCTGAATCTCATTTGGACGACCACCTACGCATTGTGAGGATAAGGAAACTGTCTCCAATTATATTCCCTAAAAGAGTCAGAAGAAACCTCTCAGCAGATCTCCTTAATTTCTGCCTCTGGAAAAGTGACCATTTTCTTCCTCTTTTTATTTTTTCCCTTTTTTTTGTTAATCTCCATTTTCCATTTGTGGTTTTCAACTAAACCTCAGGCCTAATGAGGCAAGATGAGTGATGAAGAGGTTTGGTGCTTGATGATTTCATTTAATGGTTTGACCACGGGGGCCCCAGCCTGGTATCTACAACACAGAAGTTCCCATCAATTCCCAGTTGTCTGTGAGAAATTCCAGGGAGGAACAGAGCAGGAGGGGAACTCTCAAGTAAAAGAAAAAGCTAATGGGCCATTTCTAAGATACATCTGCAGGGACATCCTGTGGAACCAGCAGGATTTGTCAGTCTAGCAACTTGCAGTGACAGTGAACATTTTTCCAAAATAGATAACCAGGATATTTTTCCTGATATGTTCATTTCTTGCATCTCTGGCTCAGCCTTTCTCCAAACACTCACATTTTTTGGAGAAACTCACATCCTACTCTGAACTCTCAGGTGTAGTCCCATCCTTAATTTCAGCTTCCAGTTATCTGAACTATGCAACTTCAGTGAAAGGGAAATTAAGAGGATTTCCTCCTCCCGGCATGCGGTTGTCAATTGATCCCAGAAACAATTCAGATTTATTGTTCCCATTTGATGGCTCATGGGAAAGGAATTGGCTCCCCAGCAGTAAGCCAAAGATGGGAAGAGACAGTAGCTTGAGCAGTGTGACTGATGGCCACAGACAGAAATACTTCCCTCACTGCTTCGCAGGTCAGTTGCTGCACCTTAGACCTTAAACCAACATATGGTGAGTGACCTTCAGATGCTGATCTGGAGTTTCACCTTTCATCTCCCTCCACTGCTCAAGTTTTCCTCCCTCTATTCTCATCCAAGCCATTGCAAATATTCATCTTTTCTTTTTCGCCTCCCTTTGCTTTGGCTCAGCCAGGGTCTGAAGACTCAAGAGAGGAATCATTCAGTGCAACTCTACACCCTGTGGTGTGGAGATAGTCAAGCGAATGATCCAGTGGCCCCTTCTGGCTTGGAAGTCTCTTCAGACTAAATTCATAGTAGTAATGCTAATGCAGACGTTTTGCAGATGCTTTTTTCAGGACATGGAATCTTTGCGATTCGTTTTGTTTGGTGTCCCAGAATATTTCAGTTCCCAAACCAAGCACTGACAAACATGTTTGTTAATTTATCAGCACTTAATTCAGTTCTAAACAAACTTAGAAATTCTTGTCCATTTTATTTTAGTATGTATTATTCATGCAAGCTCCAGAAACAGGAGTTTTGGACAAGCCCATTGCATTATTTAGCACGTCTGGACATTTGCTTTTAAATAAATTGTTTACATCACATTAGGTAGTAAGGAAATTTTTTTTTAGTCCTTCTCCCCTAGCCTGCAGGACTTGAGTGTGAAAAGAAGCCAGGTCAGAACTTCCAACCAATACGAAATTTGCCTCAAAAAACTATAAATCTGATAAATCTGATAATCTGATAGCTTCTTCAGCTAAGAAAGATATTTGGCCATGATGTTAAGCTCTTGCAAATGTTGTCTGTTCCAGAAGATGACCATCCAGAATCAGATCTCAAATAGTCTGGGTTTGAGTGCCCATTCACAGTTCAACAGGATTATGTGCCTTCCAGGATTTGTCCTGATTGTAAAAAGGGAGCTTGAAGCAAGTTATGAATTCACATGATTCATAGCTCCTTTAAATTGAGTTGATTCATCCCCCTTCTGCCAAAAACATCTCCAAAAGATCAGGTGCCAGGCCATCCCTGCAACTGAACACAAAATCAACCCCCAAAACGAGAGAGCATGGAAAGAGAGAGAGAGAAATGTCCAGTTAATCCAAACACTGCTTTGTCCCTCAATCCAGATGCTTAAAAGATTTAACAAGGGGAGAGCTGCCATGTAGCCTGCACATATGTGCTAGAGAACAGTTAATGTGCCCTAAAGTTTGATAATCTGAATAAAAGTAGATTTGAGAAATTGATTTGGATTAACATGATCTGCTTTTCAGTGAAAAGATTTTGAATCCTCAACAAAGAGCTTAGCCACGATTAACTCATTTAAACACTTTCACAGCTAAATATGGTCCCAATGGCCCAACCAGTTGGAGCTTTACCCTTTGGGGATTAAGCTAAACCTCATCTGGAGGTTCTCCTACCCTTCTCCTCCATGTCTGCTTATTCTGCAGACAGCTCCTCATGGTATCACCTCTATCCTTCCTTTCACTGTAAGGGGCCGGAGAAACCAGGACGTGGGAATTTCTCCCCATTCATTCCCATCTGGTTGCGGTTTCCTCCCTTCACTGTCTGGTTGGAAAAGAGATGATCTGAGTCACACTCAATTTGCCAGGTCACTGAAGAATCCTGAAGATGGAGAGTCACCAAGCAGCTGCAGCCTCAGACTGGTGTGCAATCCTTCCTAGGGAAGGGGGTCTGGGTCCACCTCTCTGTTTAGAGATTACCCGGCAATAGGAATTAGTGCTTGAATTATATCTGAGCATCCAGAGCAGTTCTGCTGTCTTCCTCTTGCCTCTGGACTTGTCAGGACTCCTTCTCTGTCCTAATGAACTACATGAAATGGGGACGTGGGCCTCAGAAGTGCCACTCAGCCATCCACACTGTTGGATTTTTTGCATCTGGCCTTGGCATGGGTCAGAGCTGGGCCGGTCTCGGGGCTCGAGGCACAGGTTAGCACAGGGACCAGTAGGTGATTTGGATGCAGCCATCCTGGATTTGGGATTAGAGGGATTGATACAAGCTTAAATGACACAAATTGGCCTCAGAGCCAAAAGCAGCTCCTCCCCCATTTTATTTGTTGATATGGATGAAGCTGCTAAGGTCAAACTAAGGATGCAAGAATATCTTTGGGAAGTTAGGGCAGGGAGATTACCCTCCCTGTTGGACGCAAGGAGAGGATCTGCCTGTAAAACTCATTTACTCGATTGGTTGCAGTCCATGTCTGTTGTCTAGGGGTGAGGAACAAGGCTACTTTCTCACAGGTACCTCAGGAAAAGTTTACACTGAGAGCTGAGAAGTCCTCCAAAGGTGAAATATTTTCTGCCCATTAGATAAAATGAGCTATGAAATTCCAGTGCCAGGGCTCATCAGAAATAATCAGGTTTTCCCATAACTTTTTTTTAATAAAGTACTATGATTTTTTTTTAATCTCCACAGGAATGTTCTAGGGTTTTGTTTTGTCTTGTTTTGTTTCTTTCCCAAAGGAGGGGGAAGATCTGTTTTCAGGACTAAAAGCACCTGGAAATAAAATGCATGATTTATACAAGACCTTAAAAAATTTATGCTTAGGCTCTTTGCATTTCTTGAGGCTTACTGGTGAACACTGGCATTTTGCATCCAGACGCAACCTATTACAAGGCAGATGTCTAACCTTAAACTGCTTCTCAGCAGACATGCAAGCTGTGCTTTCTCATCCAGACAGTTTTGCCTTAAATATTTTTCTTTTTTTTTTTTTTTTGCTTTACTGCTTTTTTTGCAGCTTTTATTCATTGTTTTTAAATTAAAAGGGGAAAAAAATCCTCTTTTTATTAAAAAAAAAAATCATAAAAAATGAACCAAAACAAAGTGGTATGAAGAGAACATAGCCTGGGCCTTGCTGGCAGGATTAAGCTGCCCTTAGCATTAAATGGCAAAGTCTTGCTCCAAAAGCCCAGGCAATACGAGATACAGAGAAACTCAAGTCTAATTAGAAATGTAGCTTCATTTAGTCAGAATTAATTATGTCACTTCTGTAGAAACTCCATGTTGCTACACCAGCCTGGTGATTCAGTGCAACATCTACAAAGTTTTTCTTCCTTTTATTTGCTAAAATATTAATGCAAATGCAACATTTGCCGAAGGCATTGGATTCAGAATCCTCTGGGGTAAGACGCTACAAAATGTGACGTAAAGGAGGCAAGAGCTGCAGGGAGAAGTAGGTTCCTACCCTGAACACTTAACTCTGCTCGTCCTCAGGGTGCCCTGGGGGTCTCTCTGAACCACCTCCATCCAAAGTTCTCCAGAGCCTCAAGTTTCTCTCACTGACCCTAAGCAAAAGTTCTGAGACATTGCACTGCCTTCCTGTACTTGGATCAGGGATAAACCAGACCTTGAAGTTGCAAGGGCTTGATGGTGCCCAGAAAAGTCCTCAGAGAATAATTAATCTGTTCTGCTCTGGATGCCTACCTCAGGATGAGCTGAACCACCTTTCAGAGGTTCTGTTACGCTTGCACAAAATACCCTATAGTGCCTATTGTTCTCCCAAAACATGCACATGTGACCACCTCTGTCCAGACCATGGTGCAGGATCAGAGGATGCCGCAGGGCAAGGACCACAGCAATCAACTTCCCCTGACTCTGAGTCTTTGCAAGATGGTGCCAATCATATGGCACCAAACATAATTCAGAAAGTCAGACAGTCCTCAGAGTATATAAGTACTTTTTTAACATGGAGTCCTAGAGCAGGTAAGCAATGAGGAGGCAATACTGCAGGTGGATACTGTGTTAGAGACCTAGACACCTACTGAGGGCTGTGAATTTACCTAGGTCATATGTTAGCTAAGAGCTGGGCATTGCAGTGCCTAAAACACATTATGGCCACATCTTCTAGACCCTTCACAAGAGGGGAGTGAGAAAAACTTAAAAACTTTGCAACACACTGCTCCAAACCAAAGCTTCGTCTGACTGAGCAGTTATAGAGTGAGAGTAACTCTCTGGTAAAGTATTTTCCCCACACTGGCTCCATTTCAAGGTTATTATTCAGAGCACTTCACTTCTTTCAGCCTAAACGAAAGCACTGATCACTTTAAGTAGTGCCCACAACTCCTTAGTTCTGTTTTTGCGCTTCTGTCTTTAAAAGATTTTTTTTCCCCTTGAAGCTCAAGATGAGCATTATAAATAGCTTGCTACACACAGGGAAATGCCACTAGTTGTGTACATGGCTCTACCTTTGTAAAAATTGGAAGAGCGTTTATGAGAAAACTCAGGAAAACAGCCTTTTTAATGATGGCCATGCCATGTTTCTCTGCTTGTGATTAACACCAGAGAGCTGACACTGCTTAGCTCAAATGGTGTTTTCAGCACAGATCTGGGAAGGGTCCAAAGCTTCTTTTTGTTAATTTGTCAGAGTGGATTAATTTTTCAGCAGCCCATGCCTTGAATGCAGCCTGCCCAGCTTCAGGCTTCATTGTGAGAAGCCAGTGATACTGAGATGACTGCAGTTGTGGGCAGACAGACAGAGCCCAGATGTGGCACAGAGCTGCAGGAACCCTTCAAGGGCATCTGGAGATCAGCTTGCTGCTCATGAGTAAGATTCAAAGGATGTGTCTCAGACAGAGCTTACCTACTTCCACCACCAAGCAACCACTTCCCAAACAAATCAGTTCCAGAATCACTACTGCTGCTTCTTGGAAATTATCTGCCCTTCACTGGCAGCTCGACTGGGACACCCAAAAAGACAACATACAGCACAAATGTTAAGCAAGCACTGGATACCAACCCTGAAATATTCCACTAAACAGGCTCCTGTTTAGCACTGACTCTCACTTAACACCAGTAGGAACTTCTAATGAGGATCAAGGCCCAGGAACCACAGGCAACCAAGGAGAAGCTTGGTCAAATCCAAACTTTTCATCATTGGGATAGTGAAGGACAGAGGTATCAAAACAAATGGTTGTGGTGAGCAGGTCTAAGACTTTTTCAGGCAAACACATACTGTCTCACCCCATGCTCTGAATTAACCATCTCTGTCCCACAATGCAGAACTGCAGCACAAAAGGATCAAATTGCTGTCTCTGCATGACTTTTTATCTCTAGCATAGCGCAGAAGAAACAATCTCAGTATAGCATAGACCCCGATAAAAGGTATGGGAAGCTGTGTTTGTCTGTCCAGTACTCTTTATTTGCAGCTAGACAAAGGTTGCTGCAGTAGACACAGTACCCCTGTCCATACACATCCACAGGGTGTTAGAAGTGTCCCTGCTTCCTGCCCTATTTGCAAAGCCACAGGTGAGTCTGTACATTATTCTGTATATGAGGTGAATGAGAAAACTAGGTCTGAATCAGACACAGAAGTGGGTTCCTTTTCAGCAAAACCAGAACAATGTACTTTTCAGTCCTGTGAATTCAGTAATTGCAGTGGAGGTTTTGCTGATTTCATTGATGCATTTATTGACCATTTTCTCTTGTACAACCTAAATCAGCATAACTCTACTGAATCCAGTGCTTAGCTGTGGCACTCATGGACATGGTTTAGTGGTGGAATTGACAGTCCTGGGTTAATGGCTGGACTCAATGATCTTAGACATCTTTTCCAACATTAATGATCTTATGATTCTCTTGCATCCTGTAACAGATCAGTGTAGAAGCTTCTCTGTAGTTCATTTGCTATTAATTAAGGAATTAATATCGCGGGACATTCTTAACCTCTTATGTATACATTCACAAAACGGATGAAACATCAATCACTAAAAATAATGTGATGGAAAAAAGCAGCATGAAGTGAAATTCAGGCCCTTTGCCATCTGTTCTCCTAACTGTTGTCTATTCAAAAAGAAAGATCTACAGCACACTCATCGGCTTTACCTGAATAAAGAAGTGCTTGCATAAATCAACACAGATGTTGGGCGGGTTAAGTCTGAAATTCATGAGCAAATGACAACAACAACTGAATGAAAACTGACAAAGGAATCATTGGGAAGACTGCAATGTTAAACATGATGGAACAGCTTGCAGAGACCAGCACTGAAGCCCTGATTTGGCTGTACATTTTTTTTTCCAATAAATGCAGGGTTATATTCTCAAAAGCTTCCACATTATGTGTCCAAAACCAGCTCCTTATGAACCTCAGCAGTCTTTGAGAGGAGAGTTGTTTGCTGCTGCCCCAAGGGATGCTGAGGTACAGGGTCCTGTTCCACCAGGACTCCCCATCCCAAAGTAACTGTTGCTCTTGAGTTTTGGTAACAAACTCTTAATTTGTTAAACTTTGCAGCTTTACAGTGCTGAATACAAAATCCTTAAGCACAATCATGCAGAAAAGCAAAAATCTTACAAATTATTTGAGGTGGACCCCCAAAAAGTAAAATAAAGGTATTATTGTGGCTGAGTATAGAGTGCCCATTTTCTAGAGTGTCTGAATATCAGGATAGAGGACTGAGTGTTGCTCAGTTTTGTGTGTCTCTTTGTACGTATGTGTGCACGTACATCTTTTAATGTGCTTCCACTTCTCCAGCTGAAGTTTTCCTTTCTGCACGGGATAACAGAGTGCTCCCTGCAACAGGAACCAGGAGTGATCTCAAAAATGTTTCTAAGTTCTGTGAGTGAAATATGAGAATGAACAGTTATAGCAAGAGCTGAGTTGTGCTCTTCAGACCCCTACAACTTCAATATTAATAACTCACCTCATCTCTCACTCAGAAAAGGAAGAGCAGCAGCAAAGGTTGGCTTCTGTCTGAGGTGCTGAGCCTTTCAGTGCTACAAAGATTCATATGCACAAAGGCAGAAGGAGTAACTTCTACAGCAGCAATCAAAGTGAGGACTTTTTAGATGTAAAAGACACCAAAAACTGCTGATTCTCAGATCTTTCTAACATAAGTCACAAAATAATTTGTGGGCTGAAAAATCACAGGCACTCATTATTTTCAGGGCATGGTGAGCAGTTGCGCTGTGCACTGTGTCATGTTTATAAAGCATCTTTGCCCAATGACTGCTCAAAATACACACCACCATTAAGTTATTTTGCCTCTGCTGTTAGGAGGCAGTGAAGGACAATGTGCCCTTTGAAACATAATGAATACACTGATAGAAGTTCAGCAAGGAAATGATGATCATGTTATGAATAAAACCAAAGATAAAATATGACACTAGAACCACATGACATGGAATTGAGGTTGAATGATTAAAAAAGTCACAACCAAGGCAATCTTGTATTTAGAAGTTTGCAATTATAAATCACATTGCAAAGGTCCCTCTCTCAGAGGAGATAGCTGGTTTTGAGACAAATTACTCTAAAGCAATATTCAGAGTCCTGCACTGAGCTAATCAGTGCAAGCCACTTCCCTGGACCTTGAGTCCATCAATATTTCATACACCCAAATGGAAGTTCTAGCAGCTTTTATGACTGTTTTGCCCTAAGTAGTTATTTTACACAAGAATGCGCCCATGCTTCTATTATTTCTATAGGATCAGCAATAAATTCAGAACCCTGCTTAGAAATCAAAAATATCACTCTTCCACATCATCAGTATCTCACAAATATCATGAGGAGAATTTGGTTAGAGTCTTTTTGAAATATCTCCAGATTTCCTCTGCTCTGAGCAGTAGATAACTCTTCTCCACCCAAGCGTAGTTAGGAAAAACATCCCCATGATGAAACATATTACAGCAGTGTTGCCATGACCTAAACAGGACCAGTCTTAAGCCCTAGGGTTGCTCCACTCCACAGACTTTAATGTCTCATTACTGACTGTCTCATTACTTTCTGGTATTTAGACATTCCTGTAGCTTGGACATCCAAAGGAGTCTTGTGATCTGAGAGATCGGAATTTGGGCCTTTTCTTCCATCAGTGGCTGACCAGACTGAGAGCAGAGCTACAAAAACGCAGACTCACCTTCTCCCAGGCAAGTGCCCCAACTCCTGTGTCATTTTGAATGAGCACAATGTCCACACCATGACCATACTCAGTGCAGCAGATCTCCTAGGGCATTTAGATGCAGAGAATTTCTCCAGTTGTTCACAGCATCGAATCTTAAATATCCAATATTGGCCATAGCTATACACTCAAAAGAGATGTAAGAACTCCTGAAGGGAGGTGAGAATCATAAATAGGAGATTAAAGATGCACTGATCCACTTTCCACCTACATGCTAAAGTTGCCTGACATTTGTTATCACCCCGCACACCTGAATTCCCTTTCCCTATATTTTATATTTGTCTTGTCTGCTGAACTAGGCAGACACCCCAAGGTGGTCAGTCTCTTTGGATGGTGGCCAAGGACTAGACACAATGCAATTTCATGATACCATGCTCAAACAAAGCTGCAGAGATGGGGGTTTTTCCCTGTTTTTTCACCCCAGCTCTGAGGTGGGCAGAACAACACACTGCTGTCCTCTCAGGCATGTTGGGAATGTTCCCTTTGCAAAGCATCCCAACACTCCCATGACATGTGAAGAGAAGGAGGAGTCATTGCAGCCATGACAGTTTGATAAGGAGTTGGCACTCAGCTTCAGAAAATGAAGCCTGAGGGAGAAATATCTGCAAAGAAACACCTCACTGTTACCCCAGCAGTCATGGAAGCAGAGCATGTAACCCTGTTACTAATGGAATCCTTCCCTGAGGGACTTAGAGGTGGCTGCCAACCTTCATCCTGGTTTTGTTTTGAATGCCTGATCCAAACAGCCTGGAGGGATTTCACAGAGCTTGGAGGGGGAACACCTCCTCACTAACAATATTCCTCTGCCACACTGTCAGTTTCCATGGGAGAGGAGAGGCTGGAGAGGCTTCGCCTCTGAGTGATGGCAGAGCAAGTGCTCCACGCACACCAGCTTTCCCCATCCTGCCCAAATCCCACGGCCCAAGACATCCTTTGGACACGAGATGCCAGTTTTCCTCTCTGAGCTCTGTGACCGATGCCTACAAACTCCAGCAAGCGCTGATGGGCCCTGGTCCCACCAAGGGCCTCCAGTGAGTTTGTCAGCATGATGCCAGGGAAGTGAACTCAGGACTTTCAGCTTCTCAACTGCTTAAATACAAGGAAAACCCCAGTGACTACTTCCCTACCAAGTCAGTTTCAATTAATTGGGACAACTACTACTCAGGGACTGAAGTCTCACCCCATTGGCAGGGACAACAGTTGAAGAGGGTATTGATAGTTCAGGATATCAATAGCTCAGGATATCGACAGCTCAGAGTATTGATAGCTCAGGGTACTGATAGCTCAGGATACTGGTAGCTCAGGGTATTGATAGCTCAGGGCACTGATAGCTCAGGATATCAATAGCTCAGGGTATTGATAGCTCAGAGTACTGATAGCTCAGAGTACTGATAGCTTAGGGTACTGATAGCTCAGGGTACTGATAGTTCAGGGTACTGATAGTTCAGGGTATTGATAGCTCAGAGTACTGATAGCTCAGGGTATTGATAGCTCAGGGTACTGATAGTTCAGGGTACTGATAGTTCAGGGTATTGATAGCTCAGGGCACTGATAGCTCAGGGTACTGATAGTTCAGGGTACTGATAGTTCAGGGTACTGATAGTTCAGGGTACTGATAGCTCAGGGTATTGGTAGCTCAGGGCACTGGTAGCTCTGTGCTATTTCTGGGTTGCTCTATCGCCAGAGTGTGGGCCAGAGCACACCCTACATTTAGCCAAAGTGCATTGCCCATGGGGAGACAGTGTCACACATTATACATTTAGCAGGAGCTGTCCAGACCATCTAATAATCCTCTTGTGTCACATATATCAAGACCTTCTCTGAATTTCCACCTGATTCAGATGGAAGAATGTCATTCAGAAACCCCCTACACTGATTACAAATTTCCCATCACATAGAAATGATCATATGTTAATTTCTTCCAATCCCTAATTTTTGCTGTTATTGAAAAAGTCTGGTTTTGTGTGCAGCCTGACTTTAGCTTCAGCTCCACTGGCTCCTGGTGAGTGGGATTAGCTAAGCAGTTTTCAGCAAAACATTTCTTTTCTTAAAAAAAAAAAAAAAATTGTGAAGAAGAGCTAGTTGTAGTGAGGTTTCTCAATTCATCCCTTCATCCCTGTTGGGCAATTTTTAATTGAAATATTCCAGATTACAAGTCAAGAACTATGGGGGTTTTTCTGTCACTATGCCTGATATGAACTAGAAGTGGCCCAAATCAAAATGACACATTCAGAAACTATTTACTCCTTCATCCTTTCACTGGAGGAGGTCTGTGTGGGAGTATTAGACATAAACACTGACTGCTCTCACTGCTGCTTTTGCTTCTCAATGGCAATTTACAGTAAGGAAGTAAATATAATTAGTTCACATTCAAATGGCATTTTTCCATCCTGGAAAACTGAGCATATTTCATAGCCAGTGTATAAATAAGCCTGTGGTAAATCACATCCCACTGGTTGGCCATACAGCTCCAGCCACACCAAGAAGAAATGAGATTTTTCTTTTGTGGAAAGTAGAGAATATTTATTCCTCACCAGAGAAAGTTTTCACCCCTGAAAGTGGCTCATGTTCTGGAAATAAAGCTTTTAAGGCTTGAGCTTTCTTCCAAAAGGAGCAAGTAACTTACTGGAGACTGTGCCATGGCCTATGTCACCCGGCAAAGAAGCCTCCAGAAGGAGGACTATAGCTGGGAGGGATTTTGGAACACCTGGATGTTGGGGAGAGGGACCTGGGGAGTGGTGCTTAGATTCCAGGGGTTCTCTGTTTCTCAGACCTCTTGTTCCTGACCCTCTCCTCTTCTCTCCTTTCCTCTCCTCACCAGTGAGCCAGAGTCCATTCCCTGGTGGACCCCAGCCCTCAGCACGTGAGCTGGGGAGAGGCTTCTCTCCAGCCTCATCCCTTCTTGTGCTGCTGGTGTTTGTCCTCCCCTGGTGCACAAGGGACCAGAACCTCTGGTACTGCAGCCCTGACCATAGATGCAGGCAGAAAAACCTGCTGAGATGCTGATATAGTAAAGGAAGCATCTGGGAGGTCTCAAAAACACTCCAAAATTGTGAGTGGCAGGTTTCAGGGTCTTGTCAGACAGCTTTCAACCTTCCCTCCCAGGAAAAGCATCCTCTGGAAGTGTGCTCTGGGGAGATGTGTGGTCTTCAAGGCACTATCAGTAGCAATCACTTTTTTCTGGTTTTTCAGTTAGTTCTCAGGAGTAAACTTGCTGCCAGACCACTTTCAGTTCGAGGAGAAAAATTCTGCAATGGTTTTGGATGCAAAGTGACCTGTTCTGACTCACATTGGTTTGCTTGATCCCTCTTAAACTGTCCTTTAAAAGATGCCAGGAATGCACAGATACATTACCTGCACTGTAATCTCGTTGGGAACTTGGACACCCAGGACAGCTCTGGGCTGAAACAGCAACACACTGAGGTCCAGCTGGTCTGTTACTTCAGGGCAGCACAGCGTTATTTCCAAAAAATAAAGAAATTAATACAAAGAACAGTTCTGGAAAACCATCTGATGCCTCTGAACTCTGCTGTTCATGGGTGGTCTAGGGGCTTCAAAAATGCAGGAGGAAGGAAAACTGCTTCTGTCCCTTCTAAACAATCCATTCATTTAAAAAGTCCCCTCACCCTGGGAATGAGGAGAGGGCCATTCCTCATAAAAGGGAATTTCAAAGACTTTTGCAAGAAATGGAATGTACAAATTACTGCCTTTTCAAAAGCCAAAGGGTGTTTTTCCAGCATGGCACCGCATCTCCAGGAAAATTCTTTGGGGAGTTTTGGTTTCACTCATGATACAGACTCCAAACACCACCAGAAAATAAACAAAGTCAGTGCTCTGACAGAAACGACAAAGAAAGATACTTTTTCACTTAGATGTCCCATTTCAGGGCTTTTAAGTGCCAATTTCCATCACATCATTGTATCTTATATTTCTTCATGAGGTCATAAGGAAAAGGGAAAGGTGTTTTCTAATAGCTCAAAGAAAGAAATTTGACTTTTTTCCCCATCTGCTGTCACTGTTTGTCCTCAGAAAGGTTTTGCTCCAGAAACATAAACTTATTATGCAGGAGAAATGATTGAAGCTCTCAGGAGGTGCCAAAGGGGCAATGTTTGCATTGGGCAAAGGACACAAAGCCTTGGCAGAAACAGGTTCCTCCCAAGACTGCACTTCCCCTGTTCCAGCTCAGACTCAACATGAGGATTTCCTCTCCCTCTCAACTACCCAGAACAATGTCCTTTGACAGAAAGAACTATCCAAACACAGGTTTTGATTTTTCCCTTCCACCACCACCCCTGCCCCCAGCCCACACGTTGCTCAACAGAAGAATGGCAGATGAACCACGGAAAGCCAAGCTCCACTGCAGTGCCATAACCCATGTTTCCTCAGCAGCTGGTGGAAAACAGGTAACACAGGTCCCCAGACACCTAAGAAACGTAGAAAATGAAAAATCAGCCGTAGGAATGTGGTCTGCCACAAATTACAGCCCTGGCCATAGATGGGAAATCCAGAGGTGAAATGGGAGGAGGACTCTAAGAGGTTGCTCAGCAAAGGAGTAACATAGGAGGGATTGGGACATGTAAAATTAAAAATGTTTCCAAAGAATGATGGATTGGGCATTCACACAATAGCATACCCCTCTCCACTGATTAGAAGTTCCTCTAGTAGTACAGCTGATAAGAAAACATCACGTACACTTTGGAGAACTCTCTTTTAAACTTAATGTCTTTAAATCAAAAAGAAAAAAGTTCCCACAGGAATATTTTTCCAAGCACTTTATTTAGACTCTAATATTGTAGAATGAAATAAAATAAAACACATTTGGATTTGCTTAGATCTTGGGAGGGACCCTGAGGCTTTAGTTTTACCAATTCATTTTTTCACTAGGGTGGAAGGTTAAAAGACAAAGCAGGTGTAACAAAACATGAAATCAGGTGGTGATTTTCTGGAGTTAAAAATGCATCCATATTGGTGAAGACTCAACCTCTGAGGAGCAGCAGAGGTCACTTGGTCTGTTCAGCCTGGAGAAGAGGAGACTGAGGGGAAACCTCACTGCAGTTACAAATTCCTGGTGAGGGGAAGAGGAGGGGCAGACACTGATCTCTGCTCTGTGGTGACCAGGGACAGGAGCCCAGGGAATGGCCTGATGTTGTGTCAGGAGAGGTTTAGATTGATATTACTGAAAAGGTTCTTCACTCAGAGGGTGGTTGGGTGCTGGAACAGGCTCCCCAGGGCAGTGGTCACAGCACCAGCCTGACAGAGTTCAAGAAGTGTTTGGACATTGCTCTGGGGCACATGGTGTGACTCTTGGGGTGTCCTGTGCAGAGCCAGGAGTGGGATTTTGATGCTCCTTGAGTCCCATAAAAGTCAGGATATTCTATTTTTCTATGATTTAGAAATGTTCTCTGGATGATTCTGACAGTCCTGAGTGCTTTGGGAAGCAGCCATGTGTTTGCAAGTGCACAAGTGCAGCGTGAAGCCATCACTGACACATACATGTAGGTGGGTACCTTACTACCAGTCTACTCCCACCCCCCAAATTAGTGTCTTCTCCAGCACCAAAAACTCAGACTGTTCCTCATGTCCCTCAGGGACTGGTTCCAGAGGAGCAGGCCAGGGAACCTTGCCATTTTTGGCAGGCTGTAGTAGGAGTGGTGGATATCACATAGGCCTGGACGTGCTCATGGTCCTGGCCTCAGTGCCCCAGTACTGTGTCCACAGCCTTTGGTCATCAAAGAGTGGCCCCATTCCCTTGGCTCCCGCTGAAGCCTCAGCACCAGGGAGCCTTGTTTGGTGATTACAGGTGTGGCAGCAGGAGGCCCCTGCCCCTCCTTCCCAACCTGTCAGGGGGTCTGATCAGAGGTTCGGTGTGGAGCACATTGATGCAGCACCTCCTCTCCTTCTGGGGACCTTCCTGAGCTCCCCACCAGTGACCAGACAGAGGGAAAAGAGAATCAGTGTTGACATACATTAAACCTGAATCTGGAGTTGTTCTGTCCATATTTCCAGAAACTTGAACAAGGGATGTATTTTATCCCTCTCCTCAGCAAGCAGAGACCTCCCAAGGGAAATCAAGGGCCAGTTGCACTCGAGTTTGCCTTGAGGATAAAGCCATCCATCCTTCTGGAGACATCCACCTGGGGAACTGACAGGCTCTCATGGTATGAGCAAGTGTGCCCCCAGAACACACTTCCCAGAGCATCCATGGCACACACCCCCCAGGCAGCTTCCATGGTCGTGGTTCGGCACACACACAATTCCCAGTGACATCACCCCAGTTCCCCAGGGCTCCCTGGTGCAACAATCCCAATGGTGACATTACATCACTGTCACTGGAATAGATCCATTCAGTGCCCAACAACTGAAAACCCCCAAAGCAACTGATTTGCTTAAATATTTGCTTAAATACTACTAAACCACCACATCACTCAGAGTAAGAGAGCACCTTAAGCCCAGGGGTGTAGGAAAGCACACATAATGGTGAGCTGCCCTGTGAGGAACCAAAACAATTTCTGCCTTTTTGGTTGGTTGTGTTTAACTGAGAGTCCTTGAGACAACCACAAAAATAGAGGAAATTACGTGAAGGGGCAAGCTGCACCACTTCTAATGAGTGGGCAAGCAAAGGCAAGAAACACTGGGAATTATTTTTTGGGGGTATCTAAGGACACTAGAAACTCAGATCAGATTATTAAAACTTCACTCCAATGAAACCTCCACAATGATTCTGAGCAGAAGGATTTCTGGGCCAGGCTAAGATGATTAATTGCTTGTGACACCTCCAGAAACTTGAGACACTCCATGCAGCACAAAAGGAAATTCAGATTCCCTGCAGCAACACAGGCATATGCTGTGCATCCTGGCAGTACCATGGCTCAGGGAGCTCACTTTATTTGTGTAGCCCCTGGGGTGCTGGGAAGGATGGCAGGCAAGGGGTTAAGTAGTGGCACCACGGTTTCTGGAAGGGAAAGGCACGCCTCATTAACCAGCTGGAATTCATCGAGGATATGAACACCAGGGTGGACATGGGAAAGGCAGCAAACACCACATTACTGAGATTTTCAGGGTGCACTGAACACAGGTCCACCAAGGAGGTCAGTGCCGATGGCCGGATGGTGGCGGGAGGGGAAAAGGGCCCTGAGAAGTCAGGGGCAATGGGGAGAGAGTAGGAGACCAGGGTGGGTGTCTGACTGGAGCAGATATCCCCTCTGGCACCCCTGCATGCACAGCCATGACTCCTGTACCCAGCCCCATCTGCCCCACCAGACAGGAGGATGATGAACGTGCAGCCGGTGCTCTGAAAACCCGGCCCATCACTTCCATGTGTTCATCTGCTCCCAGGAGTGCACCCCTCAGATTGCCAGCCCATCACACTCATTTACTAAGCTAACGTGGTACAACTGCACGACTCTGTGGTTACCAATCCAAGTATCCTGCAGCTTGCAAGAGGTGTGAAAGTGTCCAGCACAGGCACTTCACTCTCAAGGCTCACCTGCCCCAAGCTTGAGCCCAGCAGATGGCACGTGGCAACTGCAATGCTGCTTCTTTAAATCCTATGTCATGTTTTTCCCCCTATTATCAACTCCAAGTCCAGGATTGCTCAGGCAGGCACAAAAAAATCCAATTGCTCTGCTGTTCAAAATCTGCAGTATGAAGAGGGATCAGTTTGCAGTGTTCTAGTTTTATGCAAATGATATTTGTGCCCTGTGACACAGTTTGTCTTCGAAGTCATAAGTTAAAACCTCTCCATACTCACATATAACAAAATAAATTGTGACAAATCCCCTGTTATAAAACTCTAGGGTTAAACTGAGACATAAAGAACAGATTCACATGGAAAATGAACTCAGCATCTCTTTACCCAAAAGGTCAGTGATTAGAAATTTCATTCATGGAACAGGAAAATTTGATTTCAACTCCTTTATCTGTCTTGGGGAATTTGAAGAGTGTTATTCTGGAAATAATATTTCATTTTAATGTAAAAAGTCAAGCAAACATGGAAGTGAGAGAGAGGAGCTATGCATAATCTCCTACAAGAGGGATTCACAGTAGGCTGGCAGAAAAGCAGTTGTTCTCTGCTCCCTGGCTATAAGAGTGTTTTAATACTTCACATGACACATTGAGCACAACACAGAAGGGGGAAACCAGGCAAGTCCAAACCTCTGTATGCTTAAGATATTCTTTTGTGAGGTAAGAAATACAGATTTGACCCCACCCCTAGAGAATCCAGCTCTTCCATGCTCCAGGTGACTGGTTTTGCTCCATGGCTAGAGCTAAAGGCAAACCACCAACTCCTGCCCCACAAATTTTGACTGTGTTTTGTCCCTCAGAAAAACTATTCAGCACTTTTGAGACAAATCAAGGAATAGTTACCAAACAACTTAAAGTCTTTTCCTTAGCTCAAAGGACTGCAGTTTGTTTTTTTTTCTTTTTTTTTTCTTTTTTTTTTTTATCAAAGTCTTCTTAGAAATGCAAGTCCCTGAGACAAAATAGGAGCTAGAAGGTACATGAAGATATTGCTCATGTTTTGAAGACAGTGAGACTACTTGTGTTATATCTTTTTAACTAGGGCAAGGCTGGGATGGGCTTATCTGCTCAACCCTGCTCCTTTTTATTTCAAACTTCACCTGGAAGATTTACAGCAGCACTAGCAATGTTAAGAGAGGACTGTTCATCCATTTGCAACTTGAGTTTGGTTGTGATTTACATTTGGAGCAGATATTTTAATCCCACAGTTGCATATCAGGTATACTCAGATTTACCACAGTTGTTCTTTCCTCTGGTCAAAAAAAAGTCATTTGGGAAAATCGTACACATAAATCCATTCATTTATAATACTTTAAAAATGAGTTTTGCAAGCTATCTCCCAGGACACAGCATCTAGATCTGAAAATATGCTACCCTTTAATCACCAAGGCTGAGGGACTGTATCTTTGTAGGGAAAAACACATGGCCAACAGAACTGACCCCGCTGACCTCACCCTGTCATTTTTCTCCTCTACACCCTGAGCAGAGCGTGTTCAACATTCCAGCTAAAGCACCTGTGAGGCATCGGGGCTTGGGACCTGCCTCCTGCTTTATTTCTACATATTAGATGCAAAAATTACATCCCAGTTCAGTACTGAGCCTTTCCATTTGAATCTTCACAGGACCAGACCTGGAATCACTCTGCTGTGCTCCAATTGCCTTCCCAGGTGAAGCCACCTCTCACCAGCCAGCCTGACCTCGGACATTGCCAGGGCCACCAGCTGCAGTCACTCAGCTTTGCTCTCACCCTGCAAGAGCCATGAGAACTATTTGTGGGCACTTCCAGTGCAGGTTTCCTCATCCAGGGAAAAGCCCCAGTGATCCCAAAGAGTGCCAAGAAGATCCCAAATGCCACAGGTCTGTCCCACCATGCAGCTGTTTGGCACAGCACACGATCCCCTGTAACATCCTCAGTCATCTTGTGGGCAGGTCCACCCATCTCCATCTCTCCCTCAAGGCTCAGGAAAAGCTCTGGGTAGTCAGAGCTTTTGATGTTTATTTTCCTTGCCAGCATTTTGCAAACCCTTAAGATTCTGGAAATAATATTTCCATGCCTGAATGACAGAGGAGCAGATCCCAAAGCCATGCAGGCTTCCGCAGTGTTGTGATGTGAGAAACACTGAGTTCTGTGACTGAGGTGATGTGAACTGGTGCTTGGGAGTGAGCAGGGTGGTGATATCCCATTGAAAACTTCAGAGGACAATGAGTGAAGAAGCTACTAAAATATTGCACCCTTTCTTCCATACTTTTTTTTTTTTTTTAAAGTTCATTCAACACTTGCTTCTGGCCCAGGTATGATTTGAGTCTTGGGGACAGACCCAAAAATCATGAAATCACTTTGGGGTGGCCCCTTGAGTACCAACCCACTGCTCAGCTCTCCTGCCCACGTGTACCACAGAAGTTGATGGATGGGCTGCAGCCAAAAAAACCAAAAAGGTGCTGCCAGTTCCCTGCATGCAGAAAACATCAGCCTTGATTGCCTGCAGAGATGTGCTACTCTTCCAAAGATCTCTCTCAAGCAACACCTATGCCAGAAGTGAGGATGCAAATTCAAATGTATCGAAGCAAACCAGAGTTTATTTAGCATTTATTACCCATTTTGTTGTCAGATGTAGCTTCTTCTGTGTTGGTTTTCCTCTGGTAAACACAGACTTTTTTAAATTTTATTTTTTTAATAAAATATATAAAACATTGTGCATTGCTATCCATAGGAAAATTGTAGTTTAACAACAACAACAACAACAAAAAGAATAAGGCACATTCCTGTGCAGCATCTTCAAATATATATATATATATTTAAAACAAAACAAAAAGAAAACCTTTTTCAACCTCTTTGAGGTTTTTAACTTCTCACCAGTCACTGACACATCTCTTATATTACCATAACTTCACTGTTGGAGATAGGTTGGGTTGTGTTTGACAAGGGCCAGCAGGGAGAACAGACTCCAAAAAAATAATAGGATTTTATCCCTGAGGTGTCAGTAAAAAAAACCTAAATGTTCCCACTGAAAAGGAAGATGAAAAGACAGCCATAAATAACTGAATACACTATGGCAAACATCCAAGCACCGAGATGATTTCACGATGGAAGAATCCCCCTCCCCCCCATCCCCCAGTTCTTAACAAGTCCTATTTGCTGTTGGGTTTTAATTAGGTTAATCTCATGGCTTCTGAAGTCACAAGACAATCGGTCAGGATGCACCTCCCCCTCCCTCCCCAAATCATCTTTCCAGATTTGTCATTTTGTTCACAATTCTCCCACAGTCTTCAGGAAAGGGAAACCAAAAAATCCTAAATGGAGACCAAATCCTGGACAGCGTCTCCCCAGCCAAGAGAGGAGCACTCACACCATGGCATGCCCAACACCATATCCCAGATGGGAGGACTGCCATTGTCTCCTCCCCGCCTGCTCCTCAGAAATGAAGTTGGCAATCACTTATTTGAAAGCAGAAGGTGTCCGTGAAGAGGGGTGATATCAATATGTCAGGGAGAGAGAGATGGGGAAAACTTCATTGCTGTCCATCCACACCCCTCCAGGTGGCACACCTGATCGGAAAAGAGGAGACACCCACGTTGTATTCCTTCCCTCCCTCTCCTCTCTGAGGTGTGGGGCAGCCCCGGCGAGCAGGGCAGGAGTGCTGCAGTCCCCAGGGCTCAGTAGTAGCGGTTGAGGCTCCTGGTCCCGGGAATGTCGGGCTGGCCGTTCATCCAGATCTCGCGGATGATGCGCTCCCGCTCCTCCAGCCGCTGCGCTCGCTCCAGCTCCTCCGCCGAGGTGAACACGTTCATGTTCAAAGTCCTCTCGAACCTGCGGTGCCTGCGGGCAGACAGGTCCGACGTGGTGTCCGAGTCGTCGTCGCTGTCGCTGCTGTCGCTGTCGCTCTCCCGCTCCCGTGGAGGTTTTCTGGAGGAGGAGCGCTTGCAGTCCGTCCGGCAGGACACCCTCAGCACCAGGGCCAGCAGGGTCAGCACGAGTCCAATGCACACTCCGGACACAAAGTACAGGGCAGCCCGCTCGGGGTTTTCTGCAAGGAGAAAGGAAACGATGGAGGAGAACCACCCTTCAAAGAACAGAACACACACGGCCCCTCCGTGCACACACCGCGCACGGTTTCTGGAGGGGTCGAGTTTCCAGTGGCTGCTTTTACTTCCATGCCCTCCTCTGTCTCCTCCCCCCAGGGCAATCAGGAATTTAAACGGTGGATTTGCCGCCAAGGTATTTGCCCACATGCAGAATGCGGGTTTGCTGCAGTTGTGTCCTGGAGTTGTCTGGAAGGGAAGGGAGCAGCCCACAGAATTAAGTCTCATTCCCACGGGGTTGACACCGGGGTGCTGCACACCCAGCTGCAGGTCAGTGCATCTTGCTGTCACATCCACTGCCTTCATAACAGGCATAAAGATGATTACAAAACTTTATATGACCTGTGCTGTGGCCCAGCTGAAACGGGAGGCTTGGCAGCATGGCAAAAATGCATATTATTTATTCACAGGCTTCATTTGCTTATCTAAGGCAAGAGTGCTGGCTTCCCGCCCAGACCACCAAAATATATACCTGTGCTCCACAGGCAGAGCTGGAGTCAGTGCACCAACAGGATGAGTCCTGCGTAGCCACATTTCTGAGGTGATAAAACAAGACTCCAAAGGATCCACAATGCCTTTCAAACTAGGTCATCTTGTTTATTTACCACCTTCTTTTTTTTTTTTCTTTTGGTTCATGGGACTACTTAGAAGTGTAATTAAGATTAATGTTGTTACCACCATTCCCCTGGGCTGAATCATCTTGGTTTATAGGTACACTAAATGGGTAAAGGTGAACCGAGCAGAAGTGTCAAGGCCAGCTCTACTCTGCAGTGTCTGCTGGGTGTCTTGAGCTCAAGGATGGAATCAGTTCCTCAGATGAGTTTTACTCCCTTGAACTCAGTGATGGATCTGTAAGAGCTTCCACCAGCTGAGATTCTGACATTTGGCCCCAGAAGATCTCTGTAGCTAAAAGGCTTCACTTCCCTGCACAGTGCTTTTAGAAGTGCCTTTTCCAGCTGATCTCCTAAAGCAAACTTTGTAAAAGATGAACTGGAAACTATTTGGAGATGTTCAAAACTCAACAGGGCAAGACCTTGCTCTAATTTCAAAGCTGGCTGTAAATTTGAAGTTAGCCTTGTTCTGACCTGGGGGTTGGACCTGGTGACCCCCAGAGGCCTCTTCCAGCCTAAATTGTTCTGAGTCTGTGGTCAGAGCCCAAACACTGGTTTGTGCAGTTCTAGGCAGCGTGTAGTTCAGTGCCTGGGGGTGCTCATGGAGCAGCTACAGAGATGAAATGCCTTCGTGCCCTTCACTTCTCTCCCAAATGAATCCCAAGGGTGACTGATGAGCCAAGGTGGAAGAAGATATCAAGACTGTCTGAAAAATGGCTAATAAATCATTAGACTGATGCAAGAGTGGTTGGTGTGGATGACATGGGGAAAAATCAGGCTGAAGATAGGACAAAGAGAGATGAGGAAAGTGTAGCAGATAAGTCCAAAAAAAGAAACAGGTGGACCAGCCTCCTGCAAACTCAGCTGTAACACAAAGAACAAGCAGGACACTAAACTGAATATGCCAGTGGGCCCATGACAGGGGGGTTGGAACTGATGGTATTTAAGGTTTCTTCCAACCAAACAATTCTATGAAATGCAGAAGTAGTTGAAAGGTCAAGTGAGACCAAAGCTACAGGCTTTAAACTAAGATATTTTGATAAAAACGAGACAGCACAATTCCAAAAGTAAACGGGAAGATACCAGAGCAAGCAAGGAGAATGTGCCAATGGCCCCTGCAGCAGCCTGGCTGAGTGAAATCCTGCCTCCAGTGACAGCAATGACTACTCTGAATTCAAGGGTCAGGACTCAAAACTGCAGCCTGCTTTGTGCAGTAGCAAAGCTGCTGCTGCCCGTTCAGTCCTACATGAACAATAAAGACATGGCTTGAAAAAACCCAGGAAAAGTGGACTCACTAGCTGTCAACACTTCTACCTCCATGTGCAATTTAACTGAGGACAGTACTCACCCAGCTCCTTTTGCAGGTAGCCCTGAGAAGGGCTCTGGGGACACCTGGATCATGGGAGCATGGGAAGAGAAGTGAGCAGGGCTGGGGTGTTTGTACTGGAAGGCACTGGGTGCAGCCTGCCCTGGCTCTGCCTGGCTGACAGGATGCCAGGCACAGTTCCCTGAGCACCACATTCTGCACACACATGGGCTTGATTTGGTTCCATTAGTTCCACTGCGCGCTCCTTTAGAGCAACTCATAAAAAAACCATAGATGGGAGCCTGAGACACAGACATGCGGTTTCTCTGCCCCCGATTTTGCCTGTGTCCTGCTTTTCCTTTCTCCTCCACACTCCTTTTTCCATGCTACTGTATCCAGTTCATGAGCAATTTTACCTCGATTGCTACTTAAGCAACCATTTTTCTTCCCCTGCTTATGCTCGTCCGTACAGCCCTTCATGCAGTGCAAGGGCTGTAATTGAATCTTTGGGCTCCAGTGGCATTTATGAGCTCCTACAGCTACTCTGTCAACATCTGAGACACGGTCTGGACTTCCTCATGGAGCTGTAACCCTGTGTTCAACTGCAGTCTTGGCATTTATCATACGTACAATCCACTTGCACAGCAGCATCTCCTTTTTTTACAGCAGAAAGAGCAACTTAAGCTAAAAACCACAGGCTCTGCTTTTTCTCACTTGAAGTAGCCAGGTCACTAATAGCCTAGATTTGGGGGTTTGATGGTTGATTAGTGATTTTGAAGCCTATCCCACTGCATGTTCTCCTTGTAAAGACGAAAAAGAGGCACCCTCATCAACAAATGGATGCTCAGCACCTTCCAAAAGCTCAAAGGTGGCCTAGATTCATCACACCAACAGTGAAGCTCCTCAAAACACTCATTATACTTGGAAAAAAGTTCTTTAAAAGTATATGGACATCAGTAGCAGGAGTTAGCACAATTTTGGTGTGCATTCTTGGTGTGTACACTCACTAAAACATAGATTTTGACCACTTAAGCTTTTTCTTCCAATGCTGTGGATGATAGCTCAGAGCTTCCAGCAGGACCCAGTTTCTGTCAATCTCTTTGACTGGGGTTACCTTTCCCCTTCCTTGTATTTCTGTCTCTGGATTGAAAGCATTGATGAAAATGTCACTGATTCAAGCATGAATTTAATCCATGCAAACAAAACATACATGTTCTACACAGCCTTCTACACAAAAGCCACCATTTTCTAGGCACTCAAACTGGACCAAAAAAAATTAGAAACACATTTTATTTTATTTTTCCAACCAAACCAGCAGCAATTACGGAGTTTGTTTCCTGAGGGCTAACAATCTCCTGGGAGCATCAGCCCAGACTGCCATTAATTCCCCAGGAAATGCCCCAGGCCAAGGTTGTTATTGCTATTATAATAAATTGTTTCAATAAATAAAAAACAATCTTGGCATTAACGCTGCTGGCTTCCTGTAATGGCTTCATGCATTCTGAAACCTCGGTGGAGAGGAAAATTTCAGAGGGCTCCCAGTAAAAGGTTCAGCATTAAGCATGGCCAGACAAACAGTAGGAGCAATATCTTCTAGGGAATTTACAGTCAGCCCCACAGGCTCCTGAAATCCCCTGACAGAACAGAGGAAGCTCTCCAGGAGCCCCTGATTAATAAGGCTCAGGCCAAGCAGTCTAAAATTTGGAATGATCTCCCCTGGGTTGTATTTTGGAAGCCCCTTGTTAATAATTTGGCAGCAAAGCTTTGGTTATGGAAGAAGAATAAAACAGGGATTTGTGGAGGTTTCCCTCCAACTGCTTCATCCTGAATGCAGTGACAAAACTGGGATAAGTCTCCTGTCCAAAAGGAGGCACTGGAAAAGCTCTGATACATTTTGAATGTTTAATATTTATAGAGAGACATTTCTGGTCTTGCTGATAGACTGTGACTGCAAAGACAGTTCCAGCTGTTACTGAGACTGGTGAAGTCTTTCCAAACACTCAGGCAGGTTTTGGAACAGGTCCACGACAAATAACAGGTCTGAGGTTTGTAGGCAGAGATTGCATTTAATTAAAAACCTAATTCTATAAAGAAAATCAGCTTTCAAATAAAGGGTGTCTCTGAGGCTTTTGCGAGACTGAACTCTAAATAATATTTATCTGTTTGATCAGCTACTAATTTCATTCCTCATTGACATTATTGACACTTTTTTCCTGTTTCTGAAGAAATAGGTTCTGGAAGCTGGGATGAGACTGACACCTCACTGGCTTTGATACCTAACCATGACAGCTGAAAACCAAGACTCTTTTGCTTCCTGCTGTGCTGTGACTTTTACCATTCTGCTGTCCATAGGAAGATTCCCAGCTCTTATATGGGAATCTTAGTCAAAAAGATGGTGGAAATGAGCACAGAGGCTTTTGCTGATACTGGCTCTTCTCTGTGCACTGCAAGACTGCAAGTGTGAGTGACTGAGTCTGCAGACTCTTCACCTGCAGCTGCCCACCCAAAACTGCCATTTTGTGAAGAAATGTGAACACCACTGAGCACAGAAGGCATTCCACTAGTTGTGGCTAAAAAACACCCCACTGCCAGGAGAGAGGAAAGGCAGCAGAGAGAATCATCTTTTCAAGTTGGCACTTTACCCATGAAATAGCAAAAACTCACAGCTTCATTTTCCTGCAGTGGGTCTGAGGAGATCCACCACCCTCTGTCCCAAAAGAAAAAACATCTTTTTATATTGCTCTTGCCTATTTACAATTTTCTTTTGCGAACTCCTATTCTGAGGCAGCTCACCAGCACAGGGAAGCCCTGATTGCAGCACTTTCAGCCTGCAGAGAGTACCTGAGGGACGTTTTCAGTGTCATGGAACAGAGCAGTTCTTGCACTACTGTTCCTCTTTGGCACCAGGGCTGTGGTCAGGAGCAGTGGGAAGATGTGTGACACGGAACCAGCCCTTCCTGGCTGCTCAATACCCTGCCACTATAATGGATCCTCTATGGACATCAGCTATGGCTTGAGCTGCCTTCAGGGCCCCAAACTGAGGCAGGCACAAAAAAAATCCAACTGCTCTGCTGTTCAAAATCTGCAATAGGAAAAGGGATGGCTTTGCAGTGCTCTAGTTTCATGCAAATGATATTTGTGCCCTGTGACACAGTTTGTCTTTGAAGTCATAAGCTAAAAACCCTCCATATTCACATATAACAAAATAAATCATGACAAATCCATCATTTCCACTAAAAGCAGAGGCTAAATTACATGCAGCAGATAAAGATGACTTAAGACATTTGCTGTTTCAATCCATGGGTTCAGTCATCAATTATTTTTATAATAACAAACTGGACATACATGTCACGGAGACCAAATCCCATCTAATAGCCATGGTGAGGAACATGGGAACCAGAAGATCTTTAAGGTCCCTTCCAACCCAAAACATTCTATGATTCCATGATACATTGGAAAACATAAGCAACCAAGTCCTGAACTCAGCACCGGAGACCAAAGTCATGAGGTCTGAGTTTACCTATTTGACATCCAGTGGATGTGAACACAACATGAGGAGACCACAGCAAGGGAGGGCAGACAGGGCAGTTAAAGCAGTTTGTGCTACAGTAACATCTGGAGGCTCCTGACAAGGCTGACACCTTGTGACGGGGATGAATCAAGACCTTGTGCCCTAAAACCAAGGCAGAGCCAAAGAGCTCTGCTGTGGTCAATGGAAGCAAAGTCCATGGGGCATTGTCAGCAGCCCTGAATCACAGTCCCCACTATCCTGGATCATTAATCCTACAACTTTCTCTGCCCACTACTGTTCAGATGGGGAACACAATATTACCAGCATTTTGTTTTATAGTAGGGATGGGAAAGTAGGTATTTTGGTGTAAAAAAATGGTAGCTATAGGTAAGGGTGTAGAAGCAGGATGTATAGGTAGAAAACTCCTTTAAAGCTTGTTTTTCCAACTTTTCCTTGGAGAAATCCATGCAAGAAAACAAATCTATCCTACTCAGCTATCTTCTGTGAAGAACTCTACTAATTCCATTTAATCTGCCTGACTCTTAGGGGTGTCATGAAAAGATGGATCCTGATGCTACCACTGGATGTGTAGAAGAGCAGAAATGTGCATAACCATTCACGGTCCTTTTAGAAGGACCCTTCACTAAATAATATGCAGAAACACTCTCACTAATCTACTCAGTGGTTCCAAAGTGCAAAGCCCAAGTTAGCTGCTTCAAATCCAAACACTTGGATTAGCAGCATAGTGTCATCTCACCAAGAGCAAGAGCATGGCACCAAGAATGCACTACTGTTTAATGAATTAGCAAGACTGAATTATCATACACACATGAAAAAGTAGCTTACAAACACGGGAGTTTTAGTTATTATAACTTTGAACACTTCCAGGCATGGGGCAGCCACAACCTCTCTGGGCCACCTGTGCCAGTGTCTCACCATCCTCACAGTAAAGAATTTCTTCCTAATGTCTAATCTAAACACACTCTCTTTCAGTTTAAAGGCATTCCTCCTGGCTTTGTCACTTTTCTTTCACCTTTTAAAGTGAATTTTTTAGAAGGCTTCTCCCCTCTTACTTGAAAGATACACGTGGGTGAAAGATAAACTGTGATCCAAGGAAATCTTACTCTAAACTAGATTTAAATATACAATTAAGTAGACTCTCAAGTTACTTCATCTTCACACTTCTACTGAAGATAAGCCAAATTCTCTTAAGCAGTGTAAAGATTTGAGTGCTGCTTATTTTCCAAATTACAGGACAACAAACTTGCCTCCCTAATGAGCCAGGCTTTGATCTCCAGGAAAATGAAGCATTAGGAATAATACCACATGTAAGATTACATTGTATTTAACTCCAGATGAGAGCAAACCCAGTGGAAAGCAGTGCACAATAAACTCTGTTATAGACTCTCTGCTACAGCTGCCCCGGTCAGGCCTTTCAAGGGAGAATTCGCTGAGAAACGAACAAAATACACAAACAGTTCAGAGAGGCAGATTTAGCCCCAGGTGACTGTGAAAGGAGGGTCTGCGAAAAGCTTGCAGGAGCCCAGGGAGATGCGAGCCACCAGACGTACCTGTGATGAAGGCATAGGCTGCCAGGATGTTGCTGAGCAGGGCCATCTCCGTGCTGACGCCCACGGGCTCCATGCTGCTGCTGCTGCTGAGTGCCGGCGCTTGTGTCTCATCCACAGGGAGCAGGAGGGGGGTGTTGTCTACAGGGTAGAAAGTGGCTGACCTCCCTTTCTTCTTCTCTGCTTTGACACAGAAAGGGAATGAGGGATGAGGAATGTAGAGCATGACCCAGCCCTACCCTGCCCTATCCCCACCAGGTCAGCATCTGTGTTCAGAAATATGGAGCTGCTCGACAGGGAGCCACCCAAATTTGCCCCCTTTTGGAGGGTAACTAAACCTTCTCAAGCAGCTTCAGCTGAGAACATACCCCGTCTGCATCCAGGCATCATCATCTCTCCCCCACCTCCTGCTCTTTCATGTCACCACTTAGACTCGCCCACCTATGCTACAGCAAATATATAATCAGGTTCCTTTTCTCTTATGTAAATCAAAGGAGCCTTTATCAACACTGGGTTCAGCTAGGCTTGTAAGGAAGACTGGAAAACACAGGCAGAGCCTGCAACCCTCTGCTGGTGTTGTGCTGTAGTGATCCATCCACACTTGGCAAACAGACCTGCCTTCTCTCCAGCCTTCGTGGGGAAGAGCAGACCTGAGTTTATGACTTCCTTCAGAAGCCTGCTCGTATTGTGTTTCACCCAGACACCATTTCCCCTCTGGAGAGGTGAGTGAACATGGGTTAATGATTTGATTTTATTTGTTGAAGACTGGAGCTAAGGAGGTAGTTCATTCCAGGAGGCTCAAAGAGACCCTTTCAGACCTTATCAGCTCGCTGCTGAGGGCTCCCCACACCTTGATCTGCAGGCAGACACCCCCACTACTCACAAAACAGTAATTGTTTTCAACACAGGAAAAAGTCAGTGCACAGGATCCAGCTCCATCATCCATGTGAGTTTTTAACTGTAGTTATTATAGATTTTCAGGCTCCCTTCCCTGGGTGTTTGGTTCTGGCCAAAAGCAAGCATCACTCTGTAAAATCACAGACTTGCACCTGGCTTCCACTTATCTGCAGGTATTAAATTCAGGACACTGCCAGCTCCATCTCCAATGGTGCCATCAGTGCCATGCAAGCAAAAGCATTCTGTCAGGAGCTGTGATGTGAGACGGACTTTGTTCCTCGGCTGTCTGATCCATCTCCTTTCCCTGCAAACCCAGCAGCACGAGGCATCACATTCAGCTTCCCGCTGTGGGCACCAGGAAGCAGCTCAGCCCAGGAGAGCAGCTCAGCCCAGGAGAGCAGCTCAGCCCAGGGAAGCAGGAACAGAAAGTGAGGGGTGTCAAAGAGAACAGGTAATACCAGATGGAGAGGGACTGAGGGCAAAAATGTGTATGCAGTGATGCCAACTAATCTGCCTCGAGGAGAACCAGCAGGGATGGATGTCCAGGTGTCACTGTGAGGGATCAGCCCCAAGGAATGTGGGCACAGCTGTACCTCTGCCACTGAAGAGCTGCATGGCCTTGGGAAAGCCACATGTTCAAGGCTACCACAGTGGTAATTACTGGCCTTCAAGCAAAGTGTTTAAACGTGAGTGCTTGGGTGTCATATCCCAAAAGGTAAAATATCCCAAGAGCCTCTTTCTTCAGGAGAATAGAGATCACTGCAGTTCCCTTGTGCAAGTGGGACACAGAGGTCCAAGGACACATTCAGCAGGAAATCAATAGCAACATTTCAAAAATGTTTTTAATTCAGAATTTTTAAAAATATAACATGCCCTCTAATCTTTCCCTTATTCTCCCTCTCTGGTAAATCTGCCTGTACAAGTGTTTGAATTTTTCCCTACCACTGCTCCAAAGAAATCCACGGAATAGGGGTAAATATTTCATTTCTAAAAACTCAACCTAAAACTTGGATATTTCAGAGCATCTCAAGTACCACCATGCATCTAAACTAAGGCAAAAGAATCCTGCTATCAGTGGATGGATAGCAGAGAGTCATTCAGCTCTCCCCACAGCAGACACTTAAAGCTTGATGTATTTGCTCATACACAAACAGCTAAGACACCCCAGGGTCAGGAGGACTTGAAGAGATGTAGGGGAAGTGCTCACCCTTCTAGAAGCCAGGTGAACACCCCAGGTCACCACAAATGACACATTTATATGGGGGTAACTGAATCCCGCCTGAGACGTCTCCTGACTGAGGTCTAGCTCTGAACTAGTTAATGAAAAATCCCTTCACAATGGAGGAAAATGAAGGGCATCACCAGGATATAATCTCATACATATTTCATATGTCAGATGGACACCACCTCTGTTGGGTATGGAGCAGCCCTTGTAAACCACTGTGCAACAACAGTGTCTTTAGGAGAGGGAGGAAGGGATAACTCCTCTTGAGATGTGAGATGTAAGAAGAATCCTTTTTTCTTTTTTTTTTCACTTCTAACTTGTCCAAAGAACAGATGCAATCAAACATGTTTTTAAATGAACACTCATCTGCATACACTAAACTCCAGCAAAGAGCACCACAAAACCACAGAACTGGTTTTATCATTGGCAGGGTTGTACAAGCACAGACACGGAAGACAGAAAATGCCTGGACTTATGCAGGAGGGAAAAAACAAACAAACACAATTCCACAAGGGCCACGTGTTGCTACACTGTGTGGTTCCCTGGTCTGCCATTCGTTTCAGGATCATACCAAAATATATTCCCTTTCCTCCTTGCTAGCTTTGAAGACTTGTCAATGCCTAATCAGCTCACTACTACTGGTTTTCTCCTCACCACCCTTTCCTAGTTGTTCCCAGACACTTGAATGGTTTCTCTGTGAGTTTACACCAAAGCTGAACAAAATTCTTTCAGCCAGAAGTAAATGTGCCCAACACCACGGTATAAGCACAGGAGAGGTTATTCATGATACCAGGCTGACGTTAGCAAATAGGTTTAATAAAAGAAATAAAACAGGCAGGGAGATTACAGAAATGTCCAAGTATTCTCTTTTGTTATTTTTGAAACATTCTTCTAGCTTTTAATTTCAAAATGACATATTTGTTTGAAAAGTGGTGCATATTTTGAAAGTGAATGAATAAACTATGTGAAAACTAAACAAAAGGTGTCATTTGTAGAAGTGAAACGTTTAGATGATTGGAAGTGAGTTCAGGATATTTTTCCTTGCTTAAAAGAATCTCCAGGATCACAATATTTATTCGGAGCTCACTCAAAACGCTTTTCCATGACAGTTTTTCAGTAAGGTGTCCAAACTGACGAATCCACCCTTGCCAGTTCTTATTTATTTGTGAATTGACTATCCAAGCTGTGGATTAACTTTGCCAGGAGTGTAGACAGAGACAAGCTCTGCCCATACCCACCCTCAAGCTGAATCTCTGGGAGCACAGACAGGGAATTTCAGTAGTATCATAAACCATCTCCTGCATGCTGGGAAACAACACAAAACCACCAAGGAATCCAAGACGTGCTCACCTGTGCTTTCCCTTTATTCATATGCCACCCCTGCCTCCTACTCACCTATCCCTAGAGATGGCTAAGATCTGGCTTCATTCATATCTCTTCACTTTGCATTTTATGAAAATAACATCGTATTTCATAGCTTAGTTGAAAACTTTTCTGTCTCCTGTGAGGCAGATCTACTGTCTCTGCCCTAGTTTTTTTTTCTTTGCCACTGTATCAGACAGGTCTGAAAAGTATTTCTGTGATGACTTTGGACATGCATGGCCATGACTGCTATTCCAAGAAACCCAGTGTGTCTTGAACAGCTTCACAGTTCACTTTAGCAGTTCCTGGTCATGTCTTAAAGCTGTCATAGCCCTTTCTGACTGTGACATGGATGGGATTTAGGAGCAGCACAGAAATCCAGAAAAGGGGAGATGGAAAGGAATAGTTACCCCAACACCATTAAGTTTGGGTCAACATCACAGTGGTCACAGCTACCTGTGAGAGCCCGCTCTATGTTGGAAGGAGAGACATCCGAAAGGAACACGCCGTCCCCTATAACATTGGGGTCAAACACTCTTGGCTGCAGCGGAAAATGTGGCTTCCGATATCCTTGGTAACTGGTTGGTCTTGGCTGAGTTTCATGCAGAAGCTTCTTGGGAACTGAAAGAGAGGAGCAAGAAGAGCACAGTTGTTAGAGTGAGTTATTTCAGCTGGTCAGAGTGAGGATTGTCACATCACGCTACCAGCTCAGTTGATACTTAGTTATCCCATGTGCAGACACTCATCTGCCGCTATGATGAATGCTCCCTAAATGTCAGCACAGAGACATTCAATGAGAGAATGCTGGAAACTATAAAGTGATTAAGACACTGTCTATTTACAATTAAGCCTTGAGACTAGTCTAAGGATCAGATTCAAACATTCTGTTTAGACACTCATTTTAGAAACTAAAACAGAGCCTAGTAAGCCAGGCTTTGGCCTCAGCTCTAGGCTTCAGAGCACTCCAGTTAGGCCTCTCTGTTCCTGCCACGACAGCAGGCTGGGCAGGATGCCCTATAGCAACGGGGGCTACAGCTATGCCTGAAATCCTGCCTCTCTCCAGGCATGAAGTTGCTGGCTCAAGACGGAACATCAGAAGTTTCTGTCCACTCCAGGTTCACAAAACCAGACTCTAGAGGATGCTGTTCACATGAAATCATAGAGCTTAAATCATCCACCACAAAAATAAAAAATCCCTGCTCTAAGAAACCCTCCCCTCCATGTGAGATCCAAAATACACTGTTTCCCATTGGGTTTTAGGCCAGTAAGATGCGAAAGGCCCATTCTCCATTCCCACCATCCTGAGGAGCATGAAGACTCAGCTAACCCCTACTGCTCTCTGTGTTCTGCCAGCCACAGCATGAGCAATATGCAGGTGAAATGGTGGGTTAATACGTGACAGGTTTTTCTGACATCTTTGGCCTCTTCTTTAGGCCAAAGCATGCCCTAATAACAGAAGTGTTTTCTCTTCCTTGATGTTCCAAGGCCAGTTCTTCAGCTGTACAGCCAGGTAAAGAAATCAAAGCCGGTGTAGCTACCTCAGTGTACACGCACTGAAGGTTAATCCACACAGTAAATTCACTAATTTCCCCCATAGGGACAAAGAATGGAGTCCTCTATGGAGCTGAACCAGTTCTCTGCCTCAGTCATAGCCAACACCTGAGGCTATTTCAGAGCAAAGTGCTTCTCCATACAAAGAGAGGAAACATATATACAGGTCATTTTCTTTAGAAACTAGAAGAATTGAGTGATGAAAGACAAAAATAAATTAAAACTTCCAAAGGAGAAAGATTTATTTTCCCTGTCAGTGACTTTATACTGATGCACAGCAGATAATCAAGACTTCAGTGTGCTGAAGACACAGACTGTTGAGCACTAGGCACAAGTTCAGTAGACCCACATGAGCTTGAAGAGAAGATTTCTGGGATACCCATTTCCCCTTTCTCCAAGTCTAATACCACCTTCCTCTCATTCTAAACAGGCTGCCAACTCCTGGTGCCTCAGTTTCCCCAGGGCCCCATTTGGGATTGTGCTATCTCTCATCTCCACCCTTCACAGGGGCGTGAAGGAGTGCAATTAAAAATGCAAAGCACTTTGAGATGCTTGGCAGAAGCTTGAAGGAGGGCTTGGAAAGAGGGCAACTCTGGATCAGAAAGGAAATTCCTGCCTGCCCCCTGCAGCTAATCAGCTGCCAGACTGGAACAGGAGATTTAATTACATCCATTAAATTTGCCTGCATCACCCACCACATTACTGGTGGGTGAAGTGATCCAACCACCTTGTTTACATTATGTTCGACTTACTGTCTTTGCTGAGGCAAAGAAAATTGTACCTAGATGTACAGACTGACCTCCTGTATTAGGCTGCCAGGACACCAGCACTGAAGTTCTTGCGTTATTAGTAGAGTCATGCTAGGTCAGGAAACAGACAGAAAACCCCACAGCTTCTGAATATCAAAGAGCTGGCACAGCGGTTTCTAGTGAAACCTGAATTGGCAATGGTTGGAAGGCAGGAGAAAAACATATCCCCTGTAGGAACCAGACAGGAATGAGGGGGATACCTGTGCCAGGGAAATATCAGAAAGTCTGGAGAGGAGGTGTGTAGAACAGAGATTATCCGGCAGACCACAGCCCGGGAGAACTGCAGTTCTGGGTGCCCTGTCTGAGGCACCCAAAGGGACACAGAGGGCATAGGGCTCAGCACCCTCCAAAAGTAGAGTCCTATTCCTGTATCTCAGCCTGAGGACCTGATAGGCATTTAAAAGACATAAGACCATTTTTCCTTACACACTTTTCCCCCAAAATGCATCCAGTAACCTGTCAATAGGCATCCAATGAAGAAAATGAAGCGAAAGGCTTTCATGTTTCAGACTTACACTTCTTCACAAACATCTCCTTTCCCTCTTAGCATTTGTGGCCATCTCCAGATCACAAGACAGGCTAGGTGGACCTGTATCTTTCTTAGAAAAAGTGACACTACCAGACACTTAAACATTTGAGTCAAGCAGGAGAAAGAAACACCATCTTTTCCTAAGCACACCCAGAGAACGGAGATAGGCTTTTCCATCTTGGCATCCGTGCCACTGCCACTTGAATGCTACCTACAAGACCAGGAGAGGAGTCGGGTAAAGCAAAACATTGCTAAATCAGACAGCAACTGGTCAACACTGTGCCAAGGAAGAGTAAAGATGGAGACGTATTCAAGGAAAAGCATTGATAGAGAGTATTTATTGTCACAGCACCTTATGGAGTAGAGCTGTGCTGTTATCTCTTTGGGATGGCCAAGGAAGTAAGAACACTATCAAGTAGTCATTTGGTGCCTTAAACCATAGGTGGCTGTGAGGACAGATTCCCAAAGGCAGGCATGTGCTTGATATCTGTGTTTAGCACACACTTTGGGACTTCCGAAAATCCCAAGAGGTGCTTTTCCTCACTTCAGCATCTAGATCCCTTTAAAACTCTGGAAGCAACTTAGTACAGCACAGGATGTCTACAGCACATAACCTTGGACTTTTCCATTTCAAGGGATCATTTTTCTCTGTGGACTCCATAAACATCTTGAGGATGTTTTGCCAAGAAAGGCCCATCTTTGCAATGTACACAGAGCTGGCATGCAGCAAGCGTGCTCTTTTTCTAGTTTATACAATGCTCAGCCAATACACAGCTTTCTTTTGATTTAGAAAGACTGTGAAATGGAAAGCCTTTCTCAAGTGTAAAATACCTCGCAATTTCCAGTTAGCTCCTGTGTGGCAGCCAACTCCACAAGAAAGATTAGACATCTGGTTCCTTTGAAATGCCCTCCTTAAATTCTCCAGAGAGAAGTGCATCTGACACAAAGCATGGCATGAGTTGAAGCAAAGTGTCAAGGAAAGTTATTTATTATTAAAACCACCAGAAAAAAAAGTACCAAGGATTTCAGTCTTATCTCAGTATTAACCACAGAAATCCTGGCAGGGAAGGGTTGGCACTTGTCCTGCTCCATTCAATCGAGCAGAGAAGTTAAAGCAACTCAGTCAGCAGAACAAGTGATGAATGTGGACAAGAGGGGGAGGATCAGCTTCAATCAAAGTGCTAACACAGCCCATAGTCAGGAAGCCTTGCACCTAAAAATGCACACGAGAAATGAGCTGGGATCATCTGGAAGAGAGGAGAGTTGTTCTGGGGACCTTTAGGGACTTTCAGTCTCTCAGGGGGCAGCAGTCAGCATTGAGATGTGAGTATTTATCCAAATGATAAAATTCTACAGCAGCTTGGGCTGTGCATCTGAGAAGCACAGGCAGAGATGTAACTTTTCAGATGGCAAGCCCTGCTCAGCCACCCACCCTGGGGTTCAACTCGGGGATCTACACATGAATTCCGTGTCAGCCAGGACTTGATCTGGAGACAAAGTGTCACCATCATTGTGACACTCCATGGAGGCACCTGCAGAAGTTGGTTCTAGGTTATAAATCCGCAAGGGAGCTTTTGGATCAGCAGGTTCATTCCTCTGCCATTACAGGCTTTCAAGTCTTTATATAATCCCTCTGTGTCTGCTTTAAAAGCAATCACTGCTCCCACTGCTCATCTGTCCAAATCAACATCATACTAGCAATAATTTATACCAGTTCCCAACCCAAGACCTGCATTACCCTTTTGCAATGAATTAATGGCACCAATCTGACAACAAAACCTCCACTGCCTGGCAGCCTCCCCGCTCTGCAGAAACGGGGGTGAAGGAAAATCAAAGCCAGAGTGTGCTCTCATGGGCAGAGCAGATCCATCAGAGTCCGTACGAGCCAGCAGGACAGTGTGAAAAGGCACATGCTGGTGCTGCTGACAGTATCCTTATTTGTACGTGGTGGAGACGCCTTCTCCTGGAATTTTCACACAAGCAGTTTCTTGTGTGGCCAGAAAACCCAGGATTGATGAAAAGAAAAAGTTACTGTGTCTACAAGCAGCAACTTTCTGAACTACAGTGCTAAGAGATGGAAAAGCCCAGTCAATACCTCGCCTCTGTTCATTCCGGGCAGAGACTCACAGACTGGTTTGGGTTGGAAGGGACCTTAAAGATCAACTCATTCCAACCCCCTGCCATGGGCAGGGACACCTTCTATGAGACCAGCCTGCTCCAAGCCCCATACAACCTGGTCTTGGACACTTCCAGGGATGGGGCAGCCACAGCTTTGCTGGGCAATCTCTGCCAAGACTTCACCACCCTCACAGTAAAGAATTTCTTCCTAATATCCAATCTAAACCTACTCTCTTTCATTTTAAAGCCATTCCTCCTTGGCCTATCATTACATGTCCATGTTCCTCCCCAGGTTTCTTGTAGGCCTCCTTCAGGTACCAAAAGACCATAATGAGATCATTTGCTGTGTTCCCTATGTCGATCTATCTAGTTTGAAACACTCCAGTCCTGGGGGTTCAACCAATTGCCACAATATACTATTTCCAGAGGAATACTGCTCTTTCTGTGTGATTATTTTCCAATGTTGCTGAGTGTTTCAGTTTCAGCACATATATTATTCCTCTAATCAAAGCATTTGATGCTACAGACTCCAAATGTTATGGATGGGGAATTGGCTCAGGGACAGAGTTTGGAAAGTGTTTAAATATCTAAATGATTTGTCCAATCTCACAGAGGGAGTCTGCGCTAAAGAAGGAAACAAGCTCAGCCTTGCACTCAAACCATTCCCGCTCTTTGCTGATTTGATCATTTGGTGTTTTATGATGCTGGCTCTGTCCTAAACATGTTCAAAGACTTCCACTCCCAGGAACCAATTATCCCCTGACCTCCATCTTCACTGGATATACACATCAGTTGACTGGAGGGGATCAATGAAAGCTCAGTGTTAGAAACATACAGATAAGGGAGTTGTCATTCTCCAGTCCTCTGCTCTATATTCTCCTGTGCTCTATATTCTCTCCTCTTCCAGCACATAAGGTTTGCTTCCAAAGCTCGGCATGATTAAAACAGATCTGCAGGACCTTCAGCAAACCCTCCTGAGCATGCTTGAAGCAGAGCACAATTTGAACAAAAACATGACTCCCTCACCAAGGAAAATTACAACCAAGCCTTTTATCTGGGCGAGTTGGGGCCAGAAACTGTTGGTGCTCAACATAGTTTTAAAATAATAATATTAATTTTAAAAAAATCTTCCTGTTAGTAAACACACACTATAAACTACTGCAGGCTTTTAGAGGTAGCAGCACTGAAGGATTTTTGTTTGAGACTTGAAAATGCATGGTATCCAGCCTGAAATGGGATCATTCATAATTCCAAGTTGTTACAAGAAAGCAATTCCTTAGTACACATGTACACGGCTCTCTCAGATTGCAGAACGAAAAGTGCTTTTTGTGCTGTAAAACCTAAATTCACTAAGCAATCAGTCAACAATACCTATTAAAATAATGGATTTTGGCTGTGCCAGACCACAAAATATCACAGTGCAGTCAGAGAGCAAGAAGGAAAAATCCCAAACAAAGGAAGACTCTGCACTGGTGACAACAGTAACACCACTATGAGGCTGGAAACACGGGGATGGAGATGCTAATTTGATCAACAGAAGTAAATTGAGGCACAACCTACTCCCTTGGCTTTATTCCATGGGTCTCAGATACAGACAAGGAACAAGTTGAAACCTTTTCCAGCTATCCATGCCCCATCTAGCTCACGGCTTCATAAGGAAAGAGGTTTTGCCTCTTCTCATCATCACACGTGTTGTGTCAAAAATCCAAAGCCTACCTTCAAGTCCTACCCTGCCACCAGACATTTGGGCAGGAGGGATTTTTGGTCAGATATGAGTATAATGACCTGACAGGAGATCATCAGATCCCACAGCTCTCAAATGTCTCCATGAGTTATGGAAAAGGCTGAGTGCACTCGATATCAGCTCTTTGCCTTGGCTGCAAAGCCGTATCATACCATCCTATATCTTATTTAGAGTGAAGGTACCATACAGTTTAAACAGGAAGTGTAAAGTGTCCCTGGAGACAACAGGAGACATGAAGGGACTTTCTGCAGCAGACAGTAAGTCTGAAAGTTGGGATTTGATCAACAAACTGCAATGAAAAACCACCAAAAAAACCCCAAACGCCAGATCAGAGACTTAACGAACGCAAGTGGTCCAGACCTCAGCTTCCATCTCCTTCAGTTATTTTAAAAAGGACATTTTTTCATCCAGAGTGGATATAGGCTGCAATCCTGAAACCAAATGCAAAGTCCAAGAGCAAGAGGGAGTTCCTCAGCCTGCTGCAGGCATGTTTTCTACACATGGTGGTTCCAAACCACCAGTAACAAGGAAGTGACTCATGCCAATTACAGTAAGGCCACTTCCAAGCACCATGCAGAAAGCAAGCGAGACTGTCTGGGAAAAGAGCCCTGTCATAACCAAAGCCACCTACACCTCCCCGAGCCCACAGCCTGAGCCAGGGCCCTCCTTCCCTGCCCCTCCCTCCAGACTCTGCCCAAAGCAGGAATCTGTCTGTTCTGCTGGTGATTTGGGGGTGGTGGGAAGTGGTACAAGCTGGGATGTCTGACACAACCCATACAAACTTTCGGATCACTCTGCCAAGACTCCTCCTGAGACAGCCCAGATGCTTTGCCTTTTACTGTATCGCCTGGCAGCAGCCAGCTACAGAAATGTAGTGCAGTAAGGATATAAATATAATACAGACAACCCTTTTTCTTGTTTGCCCTCCACAGAAAAGGACATGCTTATCCTTTCCTCATACAGCTGCAACCAGAGAAGCGACTTCAGAAGTGGAAGCAATTCCAGTCTAGAAACAAAGCCTGTGGAACACAAATTAGCTCGGTCTCACCGTTCCTCCCAGTGGAATCTCTTGCGGGTAAAAGGCCCAGTGATGTGAGAGGCTTTAGGAGGTGAAGGAAATTTAGGAAATGCTGCACCTCCAGCTGAGACTCCACAGGGAAGAGACAAACAGGAGCACCACTCCTCCCAGGCTCTCCTCCTCCTGCACCGGGCAGCAGAACACTTTTCCCTGGCTCCTCTGATTTCTGCCTGCCCAGAAACGCAATAACCTTCTTAAAAGATACAATTCACCTAATCTGGGAACTCAACCCATGCATGCCCTGTGGGTACCTAAGGAAGAAGTCCTCCTTAAATAAGCTATGTTCCTAAACTCCTTGTATCATCAACAGTGAAAGGTGGGTGCCTTTGAAAGCCTCCAGGGGAGGTTCTGTCTACTTAAATTTAGGAGCCTAATTAGGGATAGTTAATGAATCATAATGTTACCTTTGGATTAATTCTCCTGAGTGTATCTGAGTTAAAATCTTATGAACTGCCTCACATCTTTTACTCAGGTATTTTCCTTCTATCTTGAACTTTCTAAATCAGAATCTGAAGCTATAAACACCTTAATTTCTATCCAGTGATGCATGTGCTGGATCTATCCACAGGCACTTTTCCTACTGCTTTCATAGCCATGAAAGTCAGTTGTTCTTCTTTCATCATCTGAAATGTAATAACAGAATATGAAGCATCTACTGCCAGCAACTCATAAATCTCCTGCTTGATGTGGCTTTTGGTCTCCAAAGGGCACAGGGGAAAGCATCGCATACACCAGTCTGCTCCCTACATGTTCTACTTGGAAAGAAAAATGGATCAAAAGGAAGAAAGCCTTGTAAGAGATACCTGCAGATACAAAGAGTTACTTTCATCTGGTAAATTTCTGCCTGCTCCCAAAGTCAGGAGAGTTCTGCATTTTCACAAGATAGTGCATCTTGAGGAGGATGAGACTCAAGCCAACTCTTGTCCAAATTCCAGTACGCTCAGCTACATCCCACCATAGGACCTTTGCCACCCGTAGCTGTAGGACCTCACTGGAGTACGGCTGCATCTCATCTCCACCAGGCCCAGAACAATCAGATTAATGAGGAAGTCAGGTTCATTCTGCCAGTCTTCCCTATTCCCCCTTTTTGGGCTGCATTTGCCACATACTTCCACTGGTACTTTGCAAACCAGCCCTAGCTTTCTTAGGCATTTAGGGAATACTTGTTCGTTGCTCTTAAGAGAGACTTATTACAAACTGGAATTTTATGCAATGCTCTAAATATATCCACTCCACTCTGGATCAAAGTAGAGTTACACTAATTTTTGGACTTTGACACAATTCCTATTTTTCTCCTCATCTTCACTCATTTTAGTCAGATATTTAATGCTGCAAGACTTTAGCTTAGTTGGGTAGAGCCTGGTGCTAAAAATGCCAAGGTTTGTGGGTTCAATCCCTGTGTGGGCCATTCACTTAGGAGCTGGGCTTGATGACCTTTGGGAGCCCCTTCCAACTCAGAGTATGGCGATCACCCTTGTAGTACAGAACTGCTTTGACATTTAGGCTATAGGGCTTGGCAGAAATTCTTTTGTGCAGCTTATCTATTTTTCAGGAAAGTATGTGGCACAGTCTGTGGCTCCCAGGAGGACGCTGACAGAGCAGTGAGTATTGTGTGTTCAAGTGTGGCTGATCCAGAGCCAGGGCATTGCTCATGCGAGGAATTGCTCACCAGCAAGGGAGAGTCTCTGTGCTCAGGATGCCAGCACATACCCAAGTGGTTCCAGCCCTGCAAGGTATCAGGAATCAGCTGAGTCACAGCAACCAATTCTGTAAAACCTGGGCCAAAAGACACTCCCTAAATTTCAGTGGAAGGTGTACACAAACACTGTCAGGGAGAGTAGTCCTTGGAGGTCTCCATTACTGCCTACCCAAAAGCAGTGTTTGGGTGAGCATTATCTATCACTGTGAGACATTTAAATGAGAGCCAGGGCAAGGATATCCAAGATAAAGTAGGGAGAAAGGGATGGAGTAAAGGGCCAGAGGTCCTGAAACACTCTAAAGCTGATGGGAAGCCACGCCAGCCTCCACCGAGGACAGGAGAGGAATGGCAGGGAAGCAGAAGCCCAGGCAGGAAAGGAAGGGACAGGGAAAGTAACATCTACAGCTACATTGCACTGCCCAAATATTTTTGAATTTAAATATACTCTGATATGAATATATCAGAGTAAGAAGCCTCACACTTGAGCATCTGAGCCAAGAACTAGCCTGATAGGATCCAATCATTATATTCCAAGAGTTAGGAATACCATTTCTCCTCTGAGACTACTAACCAAGATAGATATTTAGGGGAATTCCTGTGCCTGTCTCTGAAGCAGTCACCCACCCTGTAGTCTACTGACCACTGATGACCCATGAGACACCAGAAAAGCAACCCAGAAAAAAACCTAATTCAAAGAGAAACCACAACCAGCATATCTCTGGATGTTCCCCCATGTTTTGTCTCAGTGTCTGCTGGCAGGCACAGCTTGGAGATTCTTCCCATCTGCTCTCCTTGCCTAATTAAAGTGTTTGTAATTACGGCAGCAAAACTACGCTCTGTACAAAAATATTTTCTTTATATCCAAGTGCTATTTATCCAAGAGTGCACGCTAGTTCTTTATCAGTTCATCAGTTTTTCCCCTCTGCAATCAAACAGCAGAGAACTAGGCAAGGGGCTAGAAGTTTTTCCCAAAAAGATATCAGTGTCTTGATAGCAGGAGCTGAGGAATGTCATCAGAAAGCAGCTGGTAACCTCTGCCAGTAAAGGCAGTGACTTTGTCTGGTCACATATTTGACTTAATGTGGCAATTCCCAGGGTGCCATGAGATGCCCAAACTGGAAAACCTGCACAGGGAAAGGTTATCAATTGCATTGGAATAAAGATTAGGAGTGAACAAAACTGCGTAAGGCAGCTACAGTGCCCTTCAGTTATACACACATGAATGCAGATCAGTACTCACTGAACAAAAACACAGTTTAGTTTGAGACCCAAAACTCAGTGTGGGGACCACTGGCTCCTCAGTGGTTCAGCACTTGGCTTATAGAAGCCAGGCTACACTAACAAACTCGAAATCCAAGGATCTGTGAACAAAGTGGCAAAACTGTTTTCAATATAAATCCTTCCATTCACATGGTCATAACCTGTGAGACATCCTCCTTTGGGGCTGAGATTTCCTGAGCACAGTGGAAAGTTTGAGGAAAAACCCTATAGATGTTTTTTAATTATGAGAGTATTAAGCCTCCCCTGTTTTTTCAAAGAAGTACATTTACAGGCAGAACCTCTCTTAACACACAGCATCAGCTTTAAATAATCTGGCTTGGAGACTGTGAAAAGTTCTTTGCATGGTTTATGTATTTTATTTTATTTATTTTTCTGGTAGAAAAACACGTAGCGTGCATCATCTTGCTTCCATTCATATCCCGAGGGAGCAGTAAGGACTGCAAGCCCAAATCTTACTACAATTGCTACTGTGAGGAACTGCCAGTTTTGTGAAACAGCAAATTATAGTCACTTTCCTGACGCCACATAAAAGCAAATACACACCATGGAAAACAATGCCAGGGTTTTGTTATAGCCCAGCGAGGATGTTCCTGAGCACCTACCCCACGCTCTTATGCAACTTGCCCTGCAGCTACAGTCTGGGAGCACTGGGAAGAAAGTGTGGGAATAGCAGTGCTGGATTCTTGTGGCAGCTTTCCAGCACTTAATAGTGATTTTTTTTTTTTTTTAAGACAACACAAGGTTTTTTAAAGCTAAGTGTTTGTTTCTATTAGGCTTCATGAAATGTTCAGCAGGGACATTTCATGCGCACCAGTCTGTTCTTTTCCACTCTCCACACGTGTTATTAAGATTCATTTATATGAATATCTCAAATGATACCAGGATTCACGCCACCTAATCAAAGGCACTTTACTGGGATGGGAGGTGGTTAATTTGTCCCTCCATCAGTTATACAGGTAGGCTGACTAATCCCTCAATTTAACCCCTTCAGTTAAATACCTGCATTAGTGCATGTAAAGTTTTGCAAGACTGAGCTGCAAGCTTGCAAATTATGTATGGATATACATTCAGGAGTAGGATATTGCTGGACAAAAAGCTTCTTTCATTTATTCCAAAGTTAACAGAGCTAAACAATCCTGAATCTAATCCTACCCACCAATTAGTACAGAAATTATTCCAGGACTACTTGGGCTCCCTTAAGATCTCTCTAACAGGCTGGCAGGTCTCTGAAGATCCTGACTACTCACAATACTTGATTCACCAGGTTGCCACCCCAGCCAAGCCCCAGGGGATCATTCTGGGAAGTTCAGCAATGCTCTTTTTCTGGTGGCCTTTGCTGAGCACAGCCCAGTTTCTGCCCCTTTGCATAGCAAGGCCCATCCACTGCCATCGCTCCCCTTTCAAAATTACTGAATTCAATCAGTTAAAACGTGTAAATGGAGACACGTCTTATCCTGCCATGTGTTTGAAAGTGCTGCTTATCATATATTCCAAAGGAAAGGCAGGTTGCTAACTCACAGCCAAGGAACTCCATACTGTAGGACCTCTATTTTTAGGCTTCCTTTTTGGGATTCTTAGAAAAAACATGAAGACTTTAACACATACCTTTGCTGCTAGCAACTTGAACCCAGGGCAGAGCCTTTATCTGGCATGCACTCAGCTTAAGGTGCCACTTCTTTCAAGTGGAATATAATGCTCTGTACTGCAATATTTGTTCCCTCCACTGGATATCCTGAGCCCGCCAAGCCTGATATCTTATCATCAGATAAAAGGATTAATCCAACACAAAGAGGCTATGAACACCTTTTGAACAAGTAAACCTTTAACAAACAAATTTCCTGGATGAGGGGATAGACAGGGATGGTTTATGAGACCCTGTAAACAGCAGAGAAACTCATAAATACAGTCCTTCAAAGTACTTCTGTCCCATGCTGGGATGACCCCACCTCATACCAAGGCAGCCACTGCCCATGTCTGTGAAGACACATGCTGCAGGATTTGCTCAGCTCACAAATAGGAGCTGCCAAAGGAAAATTAATCCCTATCAATGCAGCTGCACAGGATAAAATCTACCTCACAACCTGCTTGGGTTATAATGACACAATGTTATTAATTGCAATGCCAATAACCATCCATGTTACTTAAAATCTGAAGTAATCCACCTTAATTGCCTTAACTCTAATAACTGCATGGGATCATAACAGCTAGAGGAGAAAAATAGTTGTTAACTTGTTGACTGCCAGATGCAGACTGCTGATAGGAGATATATCAAATATTAAAGTATTAAAACTGACCTCAGCTTGGCAGGAGAAGGCTGTGATTCATGTCCACAACTCATGGGCACAGGGGGAATACAACAAATAATTGAACTAAGATCAAAGCATTCGCTGTTTCAGTGGAATAAGACAGGAGATTAATCTCATTTACACTCAGGTAAACCTCCTTCCTAATTTTCTTCCAGTTCAGCATGAACTTCAGCAAGTCCACTGCACAAATCTGTTACTTCACTACCTTGTTTAGATCTCTACCATTCCATTAAAATCAATGTTACCGTAGAGGGTGAGAACTGGATCACTACTCTGTCTAGTCTGAGCTTTCCATCTTTGAGTTGTTTCAGACTATTCTCTGTGAAAAATAAAGAACCTATCCTAAAAATCTGTATTAAAAAATAAAAATCCTGCATCAAAGCTGGTTTTTTTCACCCTTGAGCAAATAATTCACTTCCAATTATGTTCCAGGTAATGGAAAGTCTAAGACAAATAGAGTTCAAAGTGAGGCCCGTTGTGCAAGAGGCATACTACAAATGCTGTATGGAGAAGAAATGGCATCTTTGTGATTGTACAGCAGCTGGTGCAAGGAACTGCCTGCCCAACTTCCCAACAGCAGCACAAGCTCTGGAGGCACCCAAGTACCAGTCTGCAGCCAAGTTTCACAGAGCTGGAAACCAAAACCCATCTTCAGGCTGGTCTCCCTGCAGCAGGCTGATAAAAGGAGTGAAATGGCCAGGCCATCATTCCAACTCAGGCATCTAATGGGACAGATGAGCAGTAACTCTGCTATCTCACTTGTTTCCCAGGCTCTTCCAAGGGGAGTCACAGCAGTTTGCACAGCAGGGTCTTGCACCAAGCCTCATGGGGCTTGAACCACCCTGTAAATCTGCTGCCACAGGACTGAAAGGACAGAGGTGAGACAAACGGTCAGATGACTCTTCAAATAATCATAGAATGGTTTGGGTTGGAAGGGACCTTTAAAGGTCATCTAATCCAAACCCCAGCAATGAGCAGGGACATGTACCTGGCCTCGAAGACCCGGCCTACCTGTTTCCCTGCAGGCCAAGCAGGCAGTGAAGTGGTTGGTGCTGCTTGTTATGCATGAAGACAATGTCCACCCTCAGATTCTGTATTTCTCCAGATTGTCTTCAGAGGCAGAAAATATTGCTATTCCTTAGTAAGGTCTTGATGTCATCTGAAGATGTGGATTTTTTTACCTTTTCCTGAAAGGTCAGAGACTAAATATACAATACCTACAGCTATCTGCTATCTAACAAGCACCTGGCTGAGGAGGAAGAGGGATGCTGTGATCTGAAAAGGAACTCACTGATAGGAGGGATGACTCTACCCCCATCACACAAAGGGTGCCTAACCTTCAAGCAGAGGGTGCCTGAAATCATAACAGAATCACAGAAGGCTGGAAAAGACTTTCAAGATCAACTAGTCTAGCCATCAACCCAGGCCCACCATAATCACCCCTAAAACATATCCACATGCAGACACCTATTGAACACTTGCAGAGAGTGATCACACCACCTCCCTGGGCAACTTATTCCAATATCCAACCACTCTTTCAGTGATTTTTTTTTTTTTTCTAATATCTAATCTGAACCTCCGGCCATTTCTTCTCATTCTTTTACTTGAGATCTGGCAGAAAAGACTGGTCCTCACCTGGCTACAACCTCCTTTCAGGGAGTTGTAGAGAGCAGTGAGGTCCAGCCTGAGCCTTCAGACTAAACACCCTCAGCTCCCTCAGANGTTTCCCTGCAGGCCAAGCAGGCAGTGAAGTGGTTGGTGCTGCTTGTTATGCATGAAGACAATGTCCACCCTCAGATTCTGTATTTCTCCAGATTGTCTTCAGAGGCAGAAAATATTGCTATTCCTTAGTAAGGTCTTGATGTCATCTGAAGATGTGGATTTTTTTACCTTTTCCTGAAAGGTCAGAGACTAAATATACAATACCTACAGCTATCTGCTATCTAACAAGCACCTGGCTGAGGAGGAAGAGGGATGCTGTGATCTGAAAAGGAACTCACTGATAGGAGGGATGACTCTACCCCCATCACACAAAGGGTGCCTAACCTTCAAGCAGAGGGTGCCTGAAATCATAACAGAATCACAGAAGGCTGGAAAAGACTTTCAAGATCAACTAGTCTAGCCATCAACCCAGGCCCACCATAATCACCCCTAAAACATATCCACATGCAGACACCTATTGAACACTTGCAGAGAGTGATCACACCACCTCCCTGGGCAACTTATTCCAATATCCAACCACTCTTTCAGTGATTTTTTTTTTTTTTCTAATATCTAATCTGAACCTCCGGCCATTTCTTCTCATTCTTTTACTTGAGATCTGGCAGAAAAGACTGGTCCTCACCTGGCTACAACCTCCTTTCAGGGAGTTGTAGAGAGCAGTGAGGTCCAGCCTGAGCCTTCAGACTAAACACCCTCAGCTCCCTCAGATACTCCTCATAAGGTATTTTCTAGGCCCTTCACCAGCTTCATCACCCTGAACAATGAGGAAACTGGGAAGGGAAATGTGTGTGGTCCTTCCTGTGCTCTGTTTAGACCTGTGAAGATTTCGTGATAGATAAAATAAAGATCATCTGATCCTTGAAACTGTTTACAATGACACAAAGAGCTTTAACCTCCACTCTTACATGTTCTGGAAGAAGTAAACCGTGGTTGCTGTGATGCAAGAAAATTAAACACACTGTTCACCTGGCACAGTGTGACCTTCGTGTTGTTAAACTCTCTTCACACTCAAAACAAGGTGACTCCACCCAAAATGCCTGCTGGGAATAGCATGTGATCCCTGCTGACTTCTAAGCCATGTCCAGACCATGCAACACAAAAAGTCATTTCTGCAACTTAGCAGGACAGTCCACCGAGTTCCAGTGTCACAGGATCATAGAATTATGGAATCATAGAATGGCTTGGGCTGAAACAAACCCTAAAGGCCACCTAGTTCCAAGCCCCCTGCCATGGCAGGGATGCCATCCATAAGATCAGGTTGCTCAGGGCACCACCAACCTCAGCAAGATGTCAAAGTCTGGGCTTTGGCACTATTTAGTTCATCACTACAGATGTGCTCAGTGAAGTCCAGAGGTCAAACACAAAGACTAAGCAGCTGTCCAAGCTTGGGAGGTCACTGCTGCTCCTCAAGGCTCAGAGCATGTGGGACATCACAGCACAGGTCTGTGGCAGCACAACAGACACGGGACCCAGTGATGACCTGGAGATGTGTCAGGCCAAGCAAAGAGTTGAATTTGCTGCCTGTCCACAGCAAAGAAAGCTGGAATAGCCCTGTGGGACTGTACCCAGACACAGGGCCATGACACATATTCAGCTCAGGGATGTTATCAGTTGTGTGTTATCTGAATGGGCAGCCCTTTAGAAACATTGAATGCTGAAATGCTCCACAGGCAAACAAGATGGCTGAAAAAATTTGCCAGGACTCCCCTGAACTGTCCTTGCACATGTTCCAGCCATGTCTGTGGCAAAAATACGGATTTATACAGAGGTACCTGCTCCATCTGTGCAGGTACCAATAACAGGCCATCTGTGCTGCACCATCTGCCCTCGTGAAGCAGGACACATCCCTTCAACTTGTCAGATCTCCATGGAGAGCAACTCTCAGCCTCCTCCAAGGATGAAGGGACTGAATTCAGCCAGCCCGAGCTGAACACTCTTATCAAACTACTTTTATCAGATTACCACAGCGTAGAGCTGCTACTGCCCAGAAACAGGAAGGAAATGCATTACCACATCTTTCCCCAATGTCCTCTTGTCCTGTTAAACACGAGGAACACCAAGGTTGTGTTAGAGAGTCCAGCAGGCTTGTGTGATTGCAAAAGGATTTCATACTGGGCACCTCATCCATCAAGGACACCAGCAGGGTTGAAGGGAGAGATGGTGGGATAAAATAGTCTCCTGGGTCAAATTCAAGCCATAAATGTTGTTCCTTTTTATGTCAAAGGGAAGTCTTTGACTTTTAATCTTTCCATATTTCAGTTAAATAATGCAAATACCAGAGAACTAAAATAGATGCACAGCTAAACCTCCCCCATGTTCTTGGGTTCCTAAGATTCCTCTTTTAAATACCCCTACAACTACTCTGTAAAGCTACTGTGGAACTTATTCTTAAGCCATGCTTGTATCAATCATTTGATTTAATGAGCAAAGATTGCTTCCCATCAGTGCTTTTTTCCTGTGCTAGAACCAACTGTAGAGATAAAAGATAACTTCTTATGTTCATACTCTTAGCCCGCAAACATCCCCATCTAGACAAGGCTTCAGAGCCACACTTGGACACAATTAATGATTGTATTTTCTCAAAAATGTGATGTTATAGTCAGATATTAAAAATCCTTTCCCCTCTCAGTTTGACTGAGTGAAAACAAAAATCCATTTTCTGATGGAGCTCCCTCAGGCCAACACCTCCAGTTCTTTTAAGAGCTCTGCCTAAAGAAGGTAGATTTACATCAGCTATTAGGAAGAAATTCTTGACTATGAGGGTGATGAAGTCCTGGAACAGGTTGCCCTGAGAAGTTGTTGACACCCTATCCCTGGAAGTGTTCAAGTCCAGGTTGGACGGGGCTTGGAGCAGGCTGGTCTAGTGGAAAGTGTCCCTGCCCCTGGCAGGGGGTTGGAATGAGTTGATCTTTAAGGTCCCTTCCCATCCAAACCACTCTATGATCCTATGATGCTTTGATTTCTTACACGCATGTTTTGCATTTATTTATTTTCTTGTACTTCTATTGGTATTTATGAGGTGTTTTTCAGCCTGGAAGACCCTAACTGTACTCTCAGAAAAAAACAACAGAGGAAACAGTCCTAGAAAAATAAGTCCATGCCAGCACTGAGTGTGTGGAGCAGAGATACAGCTCTGGCAACATGATCACCCACAGACATGACAAACTGCATCTTCCCATTTCCACAGCAGCCAGAGATTACAAGCACTGCAGCTCTCCACTCAATCTAAGTACAGGTACAGCTTACCATGGCTGTGCTCCCAGGCCTGGCTCCAACTCCTCCTAGAAATGATTATTAGTGGAAGTCTTGCCCCAAAACACCTTGACAAAGAGCTCAATAGGATGCCTTACACTGGCTTCTGCTACTGTTGGCACATGAACCCAGATGGACACAAGCCACCATGAAAGACGGACTGTCAGGAGAAGGATTAAAAGCTGGCTGTGCCATTAGTCCTGACCCAGCCTTCTATCTCCTTTGTTCTGTGCTCCAGCTTTAGCACTAATGGCAGCAAAGAGCTGTAAAAATCCTGCTGATAAATGTGGGCCTTAATCAAACAAAACACTTTTAATTATTTGATTAGGAATCATTTTACTTTTACAAATGTAGGGAAAATTCCAAACAGTTGAGTCCTTCTACATCCATAGGGTGGAAGTGACCAGTGTGGAATTTGAATAGAGTTTGCTGAGGTTTCTGACTGCCAGGCCAGCATGAACCAGACCACGTCCTGGTCTCTTGTGAAGAACATTTGGATAAAGGAATTGCTCTTTTACCCAGGTGGACAAAACCATTCAGAGATCAACAGATTAGGATTCAAGCACTACACAGATGTCAGCCAAAAAATATGCCAAAAAGCTTAAAGATTATGTCTGAGTGGCAAATTAAGTGAAATGAATGTGCTACCCTTGTTCCAGCAGTCAGCAGGAAAAGTCACAATTACCAGTAACTCGAACAGGAAGACTTGTTAGCTGTCATGGTTTGAACGCCAAAAACATAATGAATATCCCCTCTACCCTGGGACAGCATGGGCCTCATATCCAGACATGGTCCTTCCAAAGCTAGCTTGTGACAGGGAGGTGATGTGTGAAGCTGACATGGCTGAGACCGTGTGATTTCTGCTGACAACCAGCGCATATCCACCCCAGGCTACAGGGCTGTCAGCTCCACAGCCCTCACCAGTCCCCATTTGTAAGCCAAATGCTGAACGTTATAAACTGTTTAGAGACTGGTCCTGTGTGTCCGCCTGCAACAGACCTGAAGACTGTAGCAAGGCTACAAGCCAGTAACCCCCAAAAAAACAAAGTAAATTTTATTTGCATATGAGAATAGAATATTCCAGTGCCATATATGCACTACCGTCAAATCTGAATGTATACTTTGTCAAGAAGAAAATATTTCTTTTTAAAATCTTTAGACAGCCTTGGTCCATAGCTGATAATTACCAACTCTTTCTCCTCAAAAATGAACCCAACCAAAATATTTCCTAAATACATGGTACGGGCATGTATTTCCCAAATTCATAGTCTATGGGCATGTCTCCCCAGCCACCAGGTCTGAGGTGCACTGGCTCACCCCACAAGGTCTGTCAGCTCTCGGAGCATCCACAAAAGATGGGGTTAGAGCTGGCCCCCCGCCTGCCTGGGTGCTCCCAGCTGAGTGTCTTGATACCTTGATACAAAGCACCAGGAGCACAGCACGGAGCTTCTGTCTTGAGTTTAGAAGAAAGTTTAAACACTGGATTTCTGGTGTGAGTCACTAATTGCTGCAAGAGTACAGGCTTCAGCTGAGTGACATGCTGTTCTGCCAGGATGGCACTCCAGCACATCCTGCAGAGCTCAGCTGCATGGTCCTCCCAGCACTGAACTCCCTGGTGTGCTGGCACTGCTGCTGTAGGTCCTCCTTGCACACTGAGGAGGCCCAGGGCACTGGTCCAAGCACTAGCAAATGATCATTTGTACTCTTTAAATGTTCAAACAGTGCTCGACAGCAACTTGGCCCATGCCAGCTAGCGCTCTCCCCACTCACAGCTGGCTGTAGACTGGATCACTGCCCTCGGGTAGTTGGGATACATGTGACTGCCGTTTTCCCTTCTGAAGGAAAAACATCTGGCTAGATGCAAGTCCTATTGTGCCACTCATCCCTAGGACAAGAGAGGTTTTGCTACACTTTATTTCACAGGACAAGTGCAGCCCCTGTGCTCTGAGCAGTGCCCGTTCATCACCATTCATTAACACCTAACTCAACGAGTTTTGGTAAGGAATAAGACCCCCAGCACAGATGCTCATACCTTCCCATTTGCAAAAGAGAGAGCAAGCCAAAGTCTGAGCTGATTTAAACTGTCCTGAGAAATCTGGCGGAGACTCCTGTGCTGTAGAGTGAAGCCAGCTGGAACATAAGGCTTTCCACTCCACACTCTGCATGCCCAGCCAAAAAACACATGTGGGTAGCGTCACCAAAAACCAAACACCTTCTCCTGTCCTGCCTCAAGTTATGTGTGAAAACAAACGTCCGCCTTCATGGTTGGAAAACTCATATTTCAAGGTAGAGTTTTGTGCTTCAGGAAAAAACATCCCAAAGCGAAAAAGCAGCATTAGTTTTGGCACTGCTGAGGAGAAGTCCACAGAGAGTTCGACTGGCAAATAGTCAGAGGAGAAGCACAGCAAGCCCTGACCCTCTGAACAACACACAACGTGGGTTTAGGCAAGTCGTTAGTTCAGCCTGAGGCAACTGCAAACTAGAGTTGAGTGTCACAGAGAAACAGGGCTGGAAATGACTTTGCTGGGCCATCTGGTCTACCCTTCTAGACCCATAGCAGAATCCCATCTAGCTTGCTTTTAAAGACCCTCAATGATGCAGACGCCACAATAAACATTCAGACTTTTCCAGAACATCTCTCTTTTTACCTCTGTTTTTCTGGATATAGAGCTTGAAATTCCTTTGCTACGATTTATGCTCTTAGCCACTCATGTAAGGTGATCAAAAGGCAATCTGTAAAATCACGTCTCTGCCACAGCCTTTTATGTGTCTGAAAACTGCTAACCTACTCTCTTCCCAGACTTCCCATTTTAGGCTAAATGACTGCAAATTAGGATTCATTTTACAATTGTACCCAAAGGCAAAAAAAAGGCTGAGGTCCTCTCTGGAACCACATAAACATAGTTTAAGAGGGTCCCTGCTCCAAAATGTTTATAATCAACACAGAAAATCAAGGGAAGATGAAAGTAAAAAGGTCAAAGAAATATATTATTCCTATTTTAAAGGTAGGAACTTGGTACAGAGAGACACGTGTTTAGTCTTTTCAAAAACTCCCATAGCTGCAAAGGAGTTTACAGAGAGCTTAATACCTAACCAAATTATTGCACTTGAAAATGGGGTTATTTCTGCCTCTACTGAGCTTCTAGATAAACTACTTTGAATTACAGCCTGAAGATGTATGAATGTTTGTGATAGATCTGGGAAACACAAATCAGATCCTCCAACTGCCCCTCCAAAGCCCTAATCTCAAAACCATTCTTCCTTGTGGAGGAAGCAGAGATGATTAATGGCATTTTTCAAAGCTCTCCAAAGTTTGTATTTTTTCTGCAGGAGCTTGAGACAAAATGATCATTACTTGCCTGACACACTTACATGCAAGGCAAACCCTAACAATGAATACAAGCTCAAAGGACTCTGCATATCAAATTTACTGAACATGCAAATTTCCTTCAGACAGAACCATTAATAATTGTCTGAATGGTAAAATTTAGGATTTTCTAAAAAGGTCTTCTGAGTTTGTATGTGCATTCCTTATTGTCCATCTGCTTCACTGAGCAATCACTCAGCATTTTAATTCATTCTTTTTGACATTAGCACACACATAAATTGCTTGTTGCAATTTTATGCTTTAGCAACATTTTACATGCCCTGCACTGCCACGGTTTCAAATTCAAATAACTCACACAGGAGAGGCAAGCATAATTCCAGCATATCCCCAGAATACCAGACAATTTATGCCAATCTGGAAGACTGCAATATTAAAATTTATCAGACCCTATATTGGAATAAATGTAAAGTTAATGCTAATAAACTAAGAAAAAAAAAAGGCAAACCAAAACCAAAAACAGAAAAACAGAACAGAATGCCTCTAAATAAATATAAACACTACATAGTTGATTTTGCAGCGGGGTAGGAAGTTGCATATGAGGATGGAGTTAGACAAACAACTTGATGAAAAAATCTGGTCCTAAAAGAACCTCAGGGGAAACAATAAATCTTGAATTGTTCAGATATGAAACATTCAAACAGAAAATCTGTTGCTGGTCACCAGCCACAGGGCATGCTTGGGTTGATGACCTCAGTCTGCTCGTGCCCACACAACTGTGGCAGCAAACCTTCACTCAGGAGGGCAGCAGGGCAGGAGTAGAGTCAAATCCTATCTAAAGGATGGAGTTTTGGCTCACTGAGAGGGTGGTCAGGCATTGGAACAGGCTACCCACAGAGATGGTGAAATCACCATTCCTGGAAATGATAAAAAAGGTGTGGATGTGGCACTGAGGGATATGGTTTACGGTGAAAACAGTGGTGCTGGGTTAACAGATCTCAGAGGTCTTTTCCAATTTTAATAATTTTATGATTCTTGCAGTCCATTTGCTTTAACTTGAAAAAAGATGAGTGAAGACACAGAGATGAGTTTGTCATGTGATTCAACACCTGGAAAAATGCTTTATGCTGGAAAATGGAGGAGTGATGTTTACTGTATCAACATGGAGTCTGTGAAAGATGCCTTGATGTATGAAGAGAAGGAAACTGCCAGCTTCCAGTGAACAATTCAGTCTAACAGGAGTCATAGCACACTTCCTAAATTATAGAAACACTGCAGGTCTCAAACAGTCAGGATCACTAATCTTTACTATCATTGCCACAGCTGTCTTGTCCTTCTTATGGGTTGTCCAGACAAGGTCTAAACCCCAAGATGGGACGTGTTTATTGTACTGAGCTTAGTATAAAGGTACCTGGATAAAATGTAATTAGATTTATAAGTATTACATCATGTTGGATGATCCCACGGTCTCTTCTGGCTTTTAAACTCCACAAATGAGCCTATGACCTTTATAAAGCACTGGATGTACTGGAGAAGATATTTAAATGTATGCATAATGAGTTTCCCATTATGCTAAAGCATGCATCTTCAACTCTGCTTCTAATATCACTTAACCTCATGTTTTTCCAAACATGAACTATACTCCCATACTCTCGGCTCCTGCATTACTATTATTATCTACGTGCACACGGAGGTAGTGTTTCCTGTGATCTCAGCACCATCAGGCTCCTTTCTTTTCTGCCAGAATTGTCTGGTCCCTTCCCAGCTCTTCCCCACGTACTCATGCAGCCAACACTCTTCCTTCTCCTGTTCCCCCTAACTGGTGTCCCTCTTGCTGTGCCACCCTGCTGCCCCAAATTTGACATCACTTCTTAAACTCTCTGCCTTGCTTTGGGCCAGTCCTCCAGGAACCATCTTTCTCCCAGTACACTTTGGGATGACCCCTCCTTAGCTTTTACTCCTCTCTCTTTTCCCACCCCAGACTTCCCAGACTGACAATTTAGGGCATTTTGCACCAGTTGTCCTGTATCCATGTCTATGTGTACAGTGGTAGCTAAAGATGACGGTAGGGTAAGAGGTTTTAGTTCAAAGCTCTTAATTGTGGTTCAAACAGAAACATCTTATTTAAAACCAAAACTAAAGGCTGAGATTTTCAGTATGCAGAGAGAAAGGCTACATAATCATCTCAGCATTTGTCCTGTTTCTCAACATCCTGTATGCTACCTGCTGCAAATCCCTGAGCAACCAAGTCTGCCCTGTAGCTGATCCAGCTTTGAGCAGGAGGTAGGACCAGAGCCCTTCAGGGCTCCCTCCCAACCTGAATTACCATATGGCAAGTGATCCTATGATCCTATTTCATTGCCTGTTTGTGATGGAATTCTGCCTGCAGCCACTTGCAAGAATCAGGGTTTATTTTACCTGGTTTGGCTCTGGGTATGTTTCTGTTCTCAACACTGTGGATCACATGCTTGGGGGGTGAAAAATAAATGAGCAAAAAGGCAGGAAGGTCCACCTGACCAGGCACAGTATTTAAAGTAGGCAACAGACTCTTACGCATAGTCCTCTCTCTAAGATGAGCTAATAAAACCCTCTGACCTAAAGAAACGCATTTTGCATGCATTTATTTCATGTTGATGATCATTTCTCACATTCCTGACTCCTGAAGGCTACTTAAAACCTTCCTGCACTGGCATCTGTCCCATGGAGACAACATGTAAGTCAGTGTGTCTCACCCTGCCTCCTCTGAGAGTTGTCCCATGGCCCCTCGGACCCAAACCCCTCTTTGTTCCCTGCCCTGTTTTTTCCCTTCCCTCTTGCAAAGCCAGTGGTTAATGGCAATCACATGTGTGGGGGGTGTCACTCCCCCCAGCACAGGCCTGCCTGGGATTTATCACCCGCCACCTCCTGGCACACGAGGCAGCCCAACATCTGGTTGTGACTAGTGCCCCATTTTGGTTCGTTTCGTTTTCTAAGAGCACTGAGAACCAGCAGTAAGAGAAGGGGCAAACCATCCTACACAGCTCTGGGGAGGGTTTGAGTCTTCCCAAAAGCAAGTGGGGAGCAACTTTTAGCAACGTGCATCTACAAAACACAGTCTGATTAATTCCTGTTTACAGCTTTGTATGACCAGACTCCCCTCTAAGTCCTGTTGACACTCAAGATGTGGTTTGCAAAGCAATCAGAAAGGGCTTGTTAAGGAAAACTTATTTTTATCCTCTAGACCTTTAAAAATCTGAGGAGCTTCCCAGTCTACCTTCACAACATGCAGATGGCTTGGGAAATAACAATTTACGTGGTAGAGGGTTAGATCAGCATGCCCATTCTCACTGTCCAACTCAGACATCCTAATTATCATGAAATCTAAATTCAAGATGATGATGAGCAATTCAGAGAATCGCCAGAGGCTCAGAGCTTGGCTCATAACATCGTTAACAGAGAAAAATAATCACTGATTCTATGCTGGAAACCTGTAACAAGCAGACCTCATAATTGCCAATCAATCAGAAGCGTGAAAAAATCAACCCTTAATCAACATCATGGAGCTGGTAAATCTTGAGGGTGGACCAGTTCCTGCTGGAGCAGCTAAGGACATTTTGGAAAGTTTTTTATTAGGCAATGATCAAAATGAAGACTTATGAGAGACCTGCCTGTTAACGTTCAGAAGTATCACTTGGAAAAAAACACAATATCCCAATACACTTACCCTGTTCCATGATGTAATTCCCATGGTAGTTGGAGCACCTCATTAAAGGTGCTGGTGTGACAGAGCAGGTGCTGGTACATAGGTTCATTTCAGGACCATTATTACACAAAGCCAGAAGAAAAGCAGATTCATCCCTAGTCTGGAGACCTGAAATGGCCTCTCAAGGCAAGAACTGGCAGACAGTGCTGAGAGCTCCAGCACAACAAATGACAGCCTCAGAACAGCAGGCCAGTGACTGAGGTTACCATTAATGCACCCAAACTCCAAACAGAAACCATTCTTCAGATGCAATGTTTCCCACTGAGGTATCCTTTATAGCTCAGGTGAGTTGTTCTCCCTTTCCCATTTTGGCTTTGAATGCTTTCCCAGACCATCCTCCTGACCTAACAGAGACACTTCAGAACAACAAGCCTGAAATCTAAGCAACAGAACAAGAGGCAATGAGCAGAAACTGATGCCCAGGAAATTCCACATGGATATGAAGAACTTCTGTCCTGTGCAGTGACCGAGCCCCGGAACAGGTTGCCCAGAGAGTGTGTGGAGTCTCCCTTACTGGAGATATTCCAGACCTGTCTGGACACAATCTTGTGCCCTGCGCTCTGGGTAATTCTGCTTGAGCAGACGACCCACTGAGGTTCTTTCCAATCTGATCCATTCTGTGATCCTGTGACATCTATAAAAGAGAGTTGCAAAGAAATCTGACATATAAAACAAACTGAAAACTTCTCAAACATGTTAACAGGAGTCCAAATCATAGAATCATGTAACAGTCTGGGTTGGAAGAGACCTTACAGATCACCTAAATCCAACCCCCCTGACATGAGGACTGAGGTCAGGTTGCTCAAAGCCCCATCCAACCTTACCTTGAACACTTCCACTGATGGGGCATCCACATCTTCTCTGGGCAACCAGTCCCAGTGTATCACCTCCCTCTTTTTTTTTTCCCTTATACCTAATCCCATCTAGCCTCTTTCAGCTTAAAACCATTTCCCCTTGTCCTGTCCACAGGTCTTGGCAAAAACTCTCTCTGCTTTTCAGGCTGCAAGTTCACATTGCTGGCACACATCCAATTTTCATCTCCAAGTCCTTTTCCCCAGGGCTGCTCTCAATCCCTTCCTCCTCTAGTCATTATTGGTACTGGAGATTGCCCACGTGCAGGACATAGCACTTGGCCTTGTTGAACTTGATGGAAACTGCCACGGTCCCTCTGGGTGAGACCCCTTCCCTCAAACTCACCAGCTGCACTGCTCGTCTTGGTGTCAAACCAGGCACAACATCCAACGTTTGGTGTGGGAGTATGTGGTGACCAATGGATTTTAGCACCAAGAAATGCTTCTGCTAACCAGTATTTGCATCATTCAATGTACTGAATATTACCTCCACTAACAGAAGGGATAGAAACCTGGGTTGAGACTAAGCATACAGAAATGTCTTGCTTCCTCTTTGTCTTGACGTTTTAATGTTGATAATTCCGTGTTCTGGTCTGATATCAGGTTTCACCCAATGTCAGTCTAAAATTTAAAAGATTAATTTAAACTAGAATGGAATCTCCTATGTCACTAACAGGTGGAGACAATTCACCTTCCCAAGGCAATTCAGCCCATCCTGCAATAGCTGGTATTGATTCTTGGACTGGCCTATTCTTTGAAGTCACCTACCCTTCTCCATCACCTAGAAAAGTAAGCACTCACCGAAACAGTTAAGCCAATTAAGAGTCTACTGTTGCAAAAAAGGGGAGGTTTTAGTTTCCCTCACCTCTGTCCTGCTTTTCTCTCCTTCTGATCCTGAATCCCTATTATTTCCCTACTTCTAGCTATCCCCACGCCACACTTGATCTCTTCCCCTGCCCAGTCAAAAGCAAGCTGGTTTTACATGCAAATCCAAGCAGCCACTTTTTTGCCTTTTTAATTTTCTGCCATTTCAGTGATTCAAATGAGCCAATTTAGTAAACAGTTGGCAGGAGAAATCAGCCAGGTTTGTCCTGCTTTTGTGTTCAAGAGTTTGTAACTAGCTCAAGTCATGTCATGAAGCACGTGTAAGCATCCTCATACACTCAGCTGCTCACAGAATAAAGTTAACGAGTCAAAAATCTAAACAACAAACTTGCCTTTCTGCTCCTCCCCACCATAAATCAGGTATTAATGAAAAATCTATTTTAAAGACTAACCCATGGCTCACGAAGTGCTAAGCCTCAATCACAAAAGACTCTTTGTCCAAACAAATTCAGGCACATGTGAACGGTCATGAAACTCACCTATGTGAAGTATTAACATCTGGACTTAAAAACAAACCTGGCGGAAGCACAAGGGGAAGGAGACCTTGCAAATAAATGAAAATGTGTACTGAAGTATTCTGTACGTTTTCTTATAATGGAAGGGTTCTGCAGCCTCTGTGTCTCTGCTTATAAATAAGACAGGTCAAGGCTCCTTCTCTGACCCTCAGGGCAACAGGCACAGCACAGATTGTGTCCATATGGCTAAACTTTCTCCCTGGCACCTTCCCACATGGTATGGCTTCATTCTTAGTGCTCACTGGAAAGAGCCATGCTGGCCCCCAAACCATGTGTGGATGAGGGTTATGCAGCAGGGGCCAAAGCCAGGGCAAAGAGCACAGAAACAATTAAACCATTTGAATGCTGCTTGAGCCCACACCTTGGACCTGTGCAGTTTGCTGGTATGGATGCAGCTAGTGAGAGCAGTCAGAAACACAGGCAAAAAGCCTGTGTCTGAGTATTTAATATAAATAGCTTGATCAAAGGTGAGCTAAAGTCAGATCTGTGATGCAAACAGCGTAGAAAGAAAATTAGTTTTTACCCATCTCCCAGGGAATGCAGTTGCACTATGAAAAATCCCAGCAGCAAATTCCTACTGAGCACCTGTTTATATGCAGTATCATAGAACTGTAGAATCCTAGAATGGTTTGGGTTGGAAGGGACCTTAAAGATCATCTCATTCCAATCCCCTTTCCATGGGGAGAGATGCCATTCACTAGACCAGGTCACTCAGGGCCCCATCAAACCTGGCCCTGAACAATTCAAGGGATGAGGCATCCACAGCCTCTCTGGGCATCCTGTCCCAGTGTCCCACCATGCTATGAGTGCAGAATTTCCTCCTGACATCCAATCTAAACCTGCCCTCTTTCAGTTTAAAACCATTATCCTGCCACTGTCTGCCCATATAAAAAGTCCCTCTCCCTCCTGTTTTATAAACCCCCTTAAGGTACTGGAACGATGCAATGAGTTTTCCCCAAAACCTTCTCATCTCCAGGCTTAACAACTCCACCTCTCAACCTGTGTTCATTGGGAAGGTGCTGCTCAGACCACCTTTGTGTCCCTTCTCTGGACCCACTCCAACAGGTCCACCTCCTTCTCGTGCTGAGGACCCCAGACCTGGATGCAGTACTCCAGGGTGGGACTCATCACAAATTCTTCCTGGTTGGATCTCATTTATTATTGTTGGTAAGTATCTGATTCCTATGTTTTAATCTCGAAAAATGTCTTCACAAACCAGGACTTTCCAACTCTGCAAATAAAATCTGTTTTCCAGGCAAAAGGCTGCCTGCTGACTTCCAACCGTGCAGCTCTTCAGAAAGGTGTGGGAACACCAACACTCATTCTAGACAGTGTTTCCCTGTCTTGGGAAAGACCTGTCTTTGGAGAGGGAAAAATTCATATGCCTCCAGTAGGAAAGTCAGTGAAATATTCTGAAAGATGCACTGTTCGCCTTGCAGCATCAAACGCTGTGTGGTCTTGAGAGCTGTGCTGCTGCTTAGAAAATGAAGGGAAAAAAAATGAGCAGTAGCCTTCAGTGTGGCCACTGTGTGTTTTAGCCTTTCATTTATGGTTTGCCTTCACCAGAGGATTAATTTACTGCTATCTGAACCTTCCCTATTCAGAGGCTTCACATCAGCAGTGTCCTGGAAAGAACAGTGCCTCTCAGGACCTTCTCAAAATCAAAATACAGAAGCACAGTGTGCTCTTAAGGCAGGAACCAAACTAGCTGGAAAAGTGTTTAGTGTGTAGTTATCAAGGATTCATTTTTCACAGTGAAAGGATACGTCAAGGCAGTTTTGCAGAGGTCAGTCCTAGATCCGGTTCTAATGAAAATATTTTCATTTTCCTGAACACAGACTACCTGGATGATGACCAGGATGCTGAAATATAGATAATGTTTATTACATTTGCAGATGATACCATGCCCAGGAAAAACTCCAATAAAATGAGAGGGAGAGAACTCAAACGTGATCTTGAGAGACTGGAGATACAGGCAAGTCCAAGATACCAAAATCAGCCAGGAGCATTCCACAAGGCAGATACAGGATGAAAATCAGCTTTCCGCATAGTAGTCCTGCAGATACGAACAATGAACATCAACCAGTGACGTCAAGTGGCTGATGAACCCAGATCAGAAGATCTAAACCCTTTCCTTTTGCTCAGCAGTAGTAAGATCTCAGCTAGAGTCCTGTACGTGGTCCAGTGCTCTGAAATGCAAGTGAATCATGGAGCTCCATGAGAGATTCCAGAGGAAAGAGGAAGAACAACCACAAATTTTAGGCAGCACTGATACCGTCACTGTAACAGCAGGAGACAGAGGAGGAACCTGGGAGACATGAAAACAGGCTTCAAAAACACAGAGGTTGCTAGACAGCAGAAAGAAAGAATCTGTTTTCTGTGCTCATTTGGACATGTGACAAGTCATGGGCTGAGAGAAGTTACATCAGGAAAACCTCGGTTAATCACTAGGAAAACACTTCTAATGGAAAGGAAAGCATGGAAGTGCATTGCCAGAAAAGTCTTCCCTGACTCAGTGTCTGTCAGGAGTGGTCAGTGTCCACCCTGCTTGGTGACTAGCGAGCTCCTAAAAGGAGCTCACAGTTGCATGACTCAGGGGTGAGCAGTTTCCTCTCCACGTGAACCAGAAGATGCTGACAAAGCCCACCTGCAACAGCAGCTTTAAAGTGCCTGCTGGTCATATACAAAGTACTATTTAAACCATCCTTGGTTTCCCAGTTTCTTTCCCCAGATCTCCAGAGCCTGCCAGACTTAATCCAGACTAATTCAGTCACAGTTGTTTGCTCGACCATCAAATCCCCTTACCTGGATGTGACAACTGAGTTTTGGTCACCCCAGTTTTAGGTGGCAGTGCTAAGGTCTGTAGTAAGTCACTGAGGCATCATGCTCCCAGCTGACCAGGAGCTCTTCCCAAAGCTTGATTTGGATGGGAGCTTCCACAATGCAGCATTTCTAAAATCCTCACCTAAGTGTTGCAGAGAGCCAAAGCCTGAAATAACCAAGAATTCAGCGAGTGACCAGCAGTGACCTGATTCTGGCAGCCAGCAGTGTTGTTCTAGAAGAGGATGTTGCTTGACACCTAACCCAAATAAACGCATCATCCTGGCAAAGCAAGGAGAAAAAGGAGAGAAGCAGACAAGGTTGCCTTTCTCTGCAGACGCTACAACAGATAGAGGAGAACTCCAGAGCTGGCATGAAGGATTTTGTAGGTGTTACCACATCAGCCCTAGCAAAGATAAAGCCATAAAGTTGGGCTCTGCCTGCTTTTCTTTTGCCCTCATTTTATTTCTCACCCTGGGAGTACCACTGAAGGTAGAATTCCTGACACAGCAATCAGGCATACAAATTTCACTCCAGGGAGAAGGGACACTAACAAAATGAGTCACAAAAAAAAATACCGATTTCCTGCCCAGGCACCTCACTAAATTCCTTCACACCTAGACTTACTTTGACATCTAGGGCTGGCATCCTCTGCACATGCCTGGGAACTGGCTCAGATAAGCACTCCTGAAGGACTCATCTTCTCCAGCAGGATCTTGTCACAGTGACAGCCCCGGCTTCAGAGCAAAGCCCAGCAGTCACAGCCACTCTCCATCAAACAAGTGCACACAAAAGCCACCTTCTGCAACCTTGTCAGTGGAGCTCAGGGGACAGGAGCCGCACTTCCAAACCTCAGCTCAGCCTCAGGAGGGCTTGATAATTTCCACATCCTGAAGGGACTAGAGAGCCTTGCTGAAGGGGTTGCCTTCTCTTCCTGGCGAAGTTCAGCCCTACACAGCCCTGAGCCAAAAGACACAGGGCAGAGCCTTGCTGTGAAGCTTCATCAACACAGGGGTGGATTTGATTTTGGCAACCCCAGTGAGGAAGGGCTGTGCCCCTGACAGCATCCATGATGGTCCGTAGTGCTGCTCTTCTCTCAGGAGCATCCATAAGGAGAGCCTGGCCATCCCAGTCACCCCATCTAGGCAAAGAAGATGATGAACTGTTCCTTGTTTCAAACACCAGCCCTAAGGCAGACACCTACTGGGTGCCTCCAGTGGGCTTTAGTCAGGGAAGCAGAAAAATTGCTGGCAGCGTGGAATTCAATCCTGCAGCCTGCAAGATGGGACTGGGAGAAGGGGTGTGTGGTCTTGATTCCTGGCTGATGCACACAAATATCTAAGAGCTCATGCAGGTCAGGATTTACACCTCTCCTGGCCTCAGTCCTGCATTCAGCACCTCAGTGGGGCACTGAGGGCTGACATAAAGCTTTTCAGGGACAGTGAGTGGGACCCATATGTTGCTCCCACAGACAGGTACAGCCTTTCCCGTTGCAAGCACTACAAGAGGAAACGATTAAAACCACATCCATGTTGTCTCCAGCCTCCTTAGTGAAGGTTACTAGCTGGAGGAGTTTTCATAGCAAGAATCCAAACGCATCCTGAGGAAAGAGGAACTACAGCTTCTACAGTCCCATCATGCTCTCAGGACTGTGTCATGCTTTCACTGGCCCCCACTGCAGTGTTTTTATGGTTTTCTTGCTTTCCTTTCTGGTCTTTTTCATGGTCCCCCAGCGTTTCAGTCAAAGTTGCATTTCTCCACTTCTTGTCCCCCCCAGCCCTTTGCATTCCTGGAAGGAAAACAAGGACAGACGGAGCTGCCTGGCTGTAAAAAGCTGTTCTTACAATGAAAGCAGTGCTTTCCAATAAAACTTAAGCAGTCTGTCTGCACTGCCTGTGCTCTGCTTCCCTGCTTTAGGGCACTTCTGCAAAGATAGAGCAACCTCAGATGGGTGACATAAATAATACAGAATCATTCTTAATAATCAAGCAATGTCAGCCTTGCCAAAAAAGTAGCTGATACACCCATTCCAACTACTGCACACTTATAAATACGAATCTCCACAATCCCCCTCCCCCCAGAGCTGGTGACTGAGCCAATCCCAAGCTTGATTTTTCCTTTAGTTGGGTTGTTTATTGCCAAATTCCAAAACAAAACGAAGCAAAACACACACACACAAGTCACTTTTCAGATGTGATTTATGAAGTGTCTCTAAGTAAGCACATGCATCACACATAAAAACACCCGGGGCTGGAGTTCCAGCTGCACAGGAAAAGCAGCAGCAGGAACTCTCACTGCATAATAAACTACCTGAGCAAGCCCTTTGCTTTGCATCTGAAGGCTTGGGGACAGATCTTCAGGGAGAAGCATAACTGCAGCACTTCATTACCCTCCTTCAAGCTGTGAAATTATGTCTTTTTTGTTTCATTCTGAAAAGCTTCTTTTATAGAAAGGCACACACACACAAGAAAGGCAACTATCAGCCTTTGGTCAGTTCACACACCACCATTCCTGCATGTCCAAATAGTTTAACACCCCTAACTTTAAGCCTTTACTATCATCTCTTCTGCCAGACAAGAGAAAGGCTGCTTAATTTTATTTTAAAGGAGGAAAAGCACATTAATTTTCAGCCCATCTTTGGTTAACAATAGTGCTGTGTACTCTGTCCCAAGGCACTGTTCACAATACTCTCACAGCTACTGGCAGAGCAGAGGCTCTTGTATCACTCTTGTAAACTCAGTGTGCAAGTCACTGAGCTGCAAAACAGGGTTTTCAGCAAGGACAGAGGTCATTTGCATACCCTGACTGGCTAAATTGGGTGAAACGTTTTGAGCCCCATTACACGCTCTGTGGTAGTGCCTGGTCCAACAAACGTGTTGTGACAGGGTGTTGGGGACCTGCAGCCCCTGCTCAGCTCTCTGCAGGGCTCAAAACTGCACCTCCAGAGGTCCGTGCTCTGTGCTTTACCCCGACTCCTGCTCTCCTCCCCAAGCCTGTGGAAGTTCAGATATTTTTAGCCATTTGCCATGAGTGAAGGAATGTCTTTTCCAAAGTTACCTCATTCCTAAGGGCAGCTCTGCCAAGACAAACAGGTCCTAAGTGTGATTACTCCAACTGCAGCCAGGGGAGAGAGCTCACTCCACAGTAATGTGCATGCTTGAGTCCTAAGTACTTGGAATTATTATTATTTATGGTGCATGAAATTACATTCCTCACTTCCTCACCTGGCCACACAGATAGGCGGGGGAGGGAATTTCAGATCCTTCCTGTCCTTACGTGGCTGAGCACTTTTGAAAACAAAGGAGCAGCCCTGAGAGCCTCAACAGCGATGAACAGTGGGATTTATCATGGGAAGCTCTTTGGACTGGGGCTTTTTCAGGAATGCATGCCAAAAGGAAAGCCAGAGGCCAATAGCAACTCAGTTTCTCGCCTGGGGAAATCTGTTCTACCCCAGGCTTGTTTTGTTAATCACACACTCACCTCCATGTGCCTTTACTCTCATCTCATTAGGGCCATCCCATGAGCATACAGCAATTAACACCCTCCAGAGCAAAGGGACCAAGATCTCAGTGAATAACCTCTATGGAAAAGTATTGTGCCTCAAACACCAACTAATTAATTCTCAAAAACACTGTCGATGTTTTAAAAGCAGCACGGCATTTACCTCTCACAAGTGAGAAAGCTGAACCGTGGAATTTAATTGCCCATGGCCACCAAGGCAAATCCGTGTCAGAGCAAACCAAAGCCAGCAAAGCTGCTGCCTTGCTCTGCCCCACACTGCCTGTGTGATCCCACGTCTGAGGCACTATACGATGGGAGAACAGGACCTCTCTGCTTGTGCAGGCTTTCAATAAACACCTTCACGGTGTTCAGACACAATTTTACCTGCAGATACCACATAATGATGGCCACTACTTGGAGTTCTGAGCTTAGGCACCCCAGCCGTGCCAGGTGGGGAGATTTAGATATTAAAAACTCCAGCTATCTACCACTTATCTATTTTTAAAAATTTAGCATACCCCCCAGAAATATAAGAACAGCTAGTTCGGTGCACAGAGTGATAGTTCTCCTGTTATCCACCATCAGCAGGAGGTGCCTGATCCATAGGGAATCAGTAAACAAATAGGCTTGAGATGAGGAAAACATTGATATGCAGTCCCTCCCTGCTTTATCCATTTTGGACACTGCCTCAGAACCACTGAGCAGCCTTCGGCCACAGCCTCAGAGCTGCCCTGCACTGCCCAGGCTGTTCCCCAGCCTGGCCTTTCATTAACAAAAATTGTAATACAGGTGACGACAGGCAAAGAGATAACAACATCCATCCCCTCGCAGGGACACGAATTCCTCATGGTGGGTCTCGTGCACAGCATTTATCATCCTCTCAGCAGTGACAAACTCAGGAACAACAACAATAACAACAACCAACAGGCTTAATTCCTTTCCAGGGAGTTCTTGTCTGGAAAATCCTCCTTATGAAAGACAGATGTGAACCTGCCAGTCCAGTCAGATGCAGAAAGCCCTGGAAAATGCAAGAATGAACATTCTTGCACACAGAATTGGCAAGGAATAACGGGGAGATTCAAACAATGAAAGACGTAAATCATTTCAATATGACAGGCTGGATTTGAGAATAATTTCAGGCCATGGTCACAGAAATCAAAGACCATCATCTCTGGCAATCCCAAAGGAAAACAATCCTTTCCTTTCCCCAGAAAGTAAAGTTAGAAGTGAAGGTGAAGCAAATTGAGACTGAGGAAGGGAATGATCCCTATCCAGCAAGGCACATTGCAATAATCAAAGCACACACATTACCAGAGATGTAATTTAAAGCAGAGATCAAATTCTACAAAGCAAGACAAAAAATTTTTTTAAAAAGAAAAGTAATAGTAAAGGAATTCTATGAGCAACAGGAAACGTCAGCACTGACAGGGCTTTGCTGAGCACTACACAAACCATACAGCATAAACTGCACCTGAGAGGACCTTTCCTATTGCACAAGTATTCAAACCCCCTGCCAGACTGTGAGTGTAATTTCGCTCTGCTTTTCATTAGCCAGGATCAAGATCCAGCATCTAATGAAAGCTCTAAGTCTCTCCAACCAGCAGGAATAAGAAAGATGCCAGCTGAATTTCCTGGATTAAGACAAAACAACAGGAAAGCTTGGGAGGTCTGAGTCTTACCTTGGACTCCTGGCAACAAAGTGTGACAGCACCACATCTGCTTCCCGCATCAAAGAAAATGCCCAAGCCCACTTTTAGGGTGATGTGAACAGCACCTTTCCAAACTAAAAAATCCAGAGGACCCAGATAAAACCAGTGAGGTGACAAGTGGCAGCCCATTGCTGGACATCACAGCACGGACATGCCAAACCCCCAAATCACTCACCCACAGAGGGGAAACTCCCCACTCTCCAAAATGCATCTTCAGGTGGTAACCTGAAAAGCCTGGAAAATGCACTGGGATGGAGAACTCCAGTCCCAAAGCAATGGTCTCTTCATTCACCAAATGTCCTACCCCTGCTTACCAGCTCTCCAAGGATAGGAGATACTGGTTGTATTAATTCTCAGCCTCCACATCTTGTCCCTTTTTTATCCAGTTTGAAATCAATGTCTCAATTCTCCCCTCAAACAGATTATTAGTTCAATTACTTTCTTGTTTCTTTCATTCATGTTAAAAGTTTCCCAAACTTTCTAATCAAAATAATAGCATTGATTTGTAGGTGACTAAGGTTCTTTCATACCTCTCCGACCTGCAAATCTACTAGCTTTGACTCTCACAATAACCTTGGGAAACTGGGATCACATTTTAGGTAAGGATACTGTGACTGAGAAAGCACAAAGTATGTATAGCATTGTTTGCTATTCTTCTACCACCTCAAAACCATTTCAGGGTTACATGGCGTTTCTACGCTTCCCTTCTTTGTGTCAGCTTTCACATCTGGGGATGTACAACTTCTTCAGTCTTCCAGTTGTTTTTCTCCCCAGAAAGATGTCAAACCTTTTTTGCAAGCTGCAGGGATGTCCTCGCAAGTTTCTAATCACAACGGTTTCTGCTGTGGGTGACTGCAAGTGACAATTCGAACTGTGCAAGTCCTGTTCCAATGGGAAAGCACAAAAATGCAGCCGCTGCTGCTTGGAACATGGCCACTGCTCAGCAGAGCACAACCACCCCGCGCCTTCCTGGGAAAAGCAAGAGGGAGTCATCTGTGCAGCATGGGAAATGTTAGGTAAAGCTGGGAGATTTACAGGTGAAGAAGAAATGGCGATTCCAGCACCATCAGCTTGGGCATCAGTGCAATACTGACTCCTGCAGTGACCCCCACAGCTCTTCCTGAATGCCCTCTTCCTTCTTTAACCCCTATGAATTCCTCTGCTGAGACAAAAAAATCCAGGAGCTGGCTTGCTGAAACAATAAAGGATCTTAGTGCAAATTGCCTTTTTTCAGCCTTTTTTTTTTTTTTAATAGGGGTGCTAAAACACTGGCACAAGTTGCCCAGAGAGATGGTGGATGCCACATCCCCAGAAACATTCAAGGTCAGGTTGGACAGGACTCTGAGCAGCCTGGTCTAGCTGAAGATCTAGCTGTCCCTGCTCATTGCAGGGAGCTTGGACATCATGATCTTTAAGTTCTCATTCAATCCAAAATATCCTATAATTCTATGAATTTGTTAAAACAATACCTGTCCTCTCCTTTCCACCCAGGAGGGTCACAGGCCTGCAGGTTGCCATAGTTGAGGGGAAAAACACAAGCAGCTTCACATTGTTTCTCTCTTTTCACAGTTCTTGTTAACCTGCTACCAGTTTGCCATATTTATCACTGTGAAATCAAGTTACATATTTGAAAATATGTATCAACTGTCTGACATGTGAAAATCTGTTTACAGTGCTTTTCTTCCCATTACCCTGTTTACTTTACAACTTTGATTTTTTTGAAATGCCATTTTGGAATATTGATTTCACTCGAATTGCAAAAAAATAAAAGGGCTTTCTTGGAGAAAATTAAATATATATTTCATATGCAACAGACAGGAAAATCTCTTTGAGTCACTCTTGCATAGAGAAATAATTGGCCTATTTAAGAGGGTTGTGTAATGTTGTGTAGCTCAGGAGACTGAGGGCTAAATGCTGATGTGTTGAAAAGATTGGAGGTTTAAAACCTGCTCACAGTCCAGCATCATCAGACCCATTTTGTTCAGTTTGTGTTTCCACTTTTCGCAGTCCTGACAAGGAAAATCTCTCCATCAAAACTTGGCATTTGACTCCTTCTGTTCTCTACTGCACCTATCACCAGCTCTGCAGCTCTCTCTATAAAGCTTTTAGTGAAAGGTGGGTGAGCGGGACTGGGGAAGGTACGTGGCACTGGCTCCTTCTGTACATAAACATTTTGCCAGTAACACTTTGTCCATGAGAAGTGTGAAAAACGACACAGCTGACAAGGCTATGCAAACAGAGCAGCTCATGCTGGGGCCAGGAACACTATTTGCTGCTTAGTCTATCCTTCTCAGCAATAAACTACATGAAAAAAAAAGCAACCTTTTGTCAGAGACGAGTTTTGTCTTTACTGGGAAAATGTATTAATAGAGTTTGGTTGATAGATTTGCAAATCAAGTTAAGTAACGCAACCCCTGTATTAGAGGAGGAAGAAAACAGGTGTCCTTACAAAGGATGTGCTCACTGCAGGGCTGTGAACAGCCACTAGAGATGGATGCACCTTTCTGCCAGAGGGAACCTCTAAAATCCTCTGTGACATAGTCCAAGTGCCTTCCCACCCCAAATGGAGGCTTATTGTGAGCTAAACCCTGCATATCAATCCTTGCCCTACCACAGGGGAAAGCGTCCATGCATTCAAAGAAGGAGCTTTGCAAAACCTTATGGGGCTTCATATACGGAGCATTCCCATGCAGACTTTTACTTAGAAAAGAAACCAAACATCCATAAGAACTGCTGCAGAAAGAATCAGACCTCGAAAACCTAAAGGGAAGAACTTCAGACTGAGGGGAGTCTTCTAATCAAAGGAAATGGGGCAACTGGAAATATGGAAGCAACAAAACTTGCCACAAAGTGGTCCCTGCAACTTGGTGCCAAGCTGACATACATCTGTATTCCCTCGTGCTCCTCCTGTGCTTAACAACAAAATAAATCAATAGCTGCAGTTATCTGTGTCCTGAAAGAACAGGCACATCATGTGACAAGTCCCCCAGGTGTCAGGACCGAAACTGGGCCCCGGAGAGCCCAAATGGGCACAACCTCACCCTCTGGGCTGAAGAACAAGCAGTCCCTCTCAGTCCCACAAGGAGAGCTGATCCATGGGGCGCAGCGCTGCAGTGACAGAACGGCTTCAGCGGAGCCAACCTGCTCACAGGCAGCTGAGCAGAGCTCCACTCACAGCTGCAGGGGCGGGTCTCAGGGGGTGGGATGGCATGTGCTAGGATAGCATATCCCTACAGGACCTCATGGATTTACAGCTGGCCCCTACAGCAGGTGGGCTGGAGCTAACGCCTCCAGCCAAATCTCCAGCTCAATGTCTTGTTAATGCAAATCCCTGCACAACGCTCCTAACTCGTCCTGGCAGGTGCCATTTGCTGCTCACAAGAGAGGCAACAGAAGCTTCTGGGTAGGAGGGTCCCCTAGATACAAAACTTGATAACGAGTAATGCCTGACTGTTTCAAAAGAGTGTATATTACCAATGAGCCAAACACCGAGAGGAGAATAATTCTGAAATTTTTGAAGCAGTTATTAAATGTAGAATCATTAAGGTGGGAAAAGACCTCTAAGATCATCAAGTCCAACCATTAACCCAGCACTGCCAAGCCCACCACTAAATCAGTTCCTAAGTGACATATCCACAAATTTTTGAACACTTCCAAGGAGTGATTCCATCACTTCCCTGGGTAGTCTGTTCCAATGCCTGACCATAATTTTAGTGAAGAGACTTTCCCTAATATTCAATCTAAACCTTATCTGGTGCAACTTGAGGCCATTTCCTCATTACCTGGGAGAAAAGACTGACTCCCACCTGTCTACAACCTCCTTCCAGGCGGGTAAAGTCACCACTGAACTTACCCACAGATACCAGAAAGACATGCAGGATAATCCCTCTTTACTGTAGTAAACAATGTCCATTAGCCAAAGTTGCCTTTGAAGTGACAGACAGGATGTACACATGGACCTCAATGTATACAACAGGAGGATCAGGGGACAGGTAGCCTATACTGTAGATACCTGCCTTGACAATGCTGTCATTGCACTGCTTGCATTGCCTCCTAATCCATCTGCAGGAAACCTTCAAATATGAAAAGTTATTAAATCCAGAAAGGATAAATTATCTACAAGGAAAAGGGAGAAGAAGCAGCTCCTTTAATCTCCCAATAAAGAAGCAAAGGAAATTGCATCATTCCCAGATGGGAGCCCAGTGTGGCTGGCCAGGCAGACAGAGGGATGACTGCGTTGGCATCAGCGACACTGCTTCCACAGACACAGACAGACAGACAGACATCTCCAAAGAGGGCTAAAGGGAATGCCTAGATCCAGCTCCCTCCTGGCCATCCAAGAGTCTTGACATGATCTTTGTATCTGGTTATTCTTTCTCATACACAGCACATCAAATCCCCAGCCCTAATGCATGGGGGAAGTGAACTTTGCTGCTCAGACACATTTCTGATGCGGTTCTCAAACAATGTGGGAAAGACAAGTTGTAGTTCTCTTTGGCCAAGTGTAAAACCCACCAACTACAAAGCGAAGCCGAGCTGAAAAACTACACTTGTCTTAATTTTCAGAGGAATGTAAAAAGAAATGAGAAACAGATTTTGACTGAGTATTTTTTTAG
>VYXC01005985.1:104863-271522 GCA_013397175.1 Platysteira castanea
AATTTTTAATTTTTTTTTTTTTTTTGTCTGATCCATTATCTCATCAGTAGCAACACAGTTTATTTTCTGGCCTCCTTCCACAAGCTCTCTGGGTCAGATAGTGGTATTTGTTTTAATGTAATAAATATGGTTGTTAACCAAAAAGAGGCAGATGTTTATCCCCAGAATGTTCCTTACACGTTCTCAACCCCCGTTCACTGAGATTATTTCTTGTCTAAATTAAGTGCATTTAAAAACCTGTCTGAAGTAACTACTCCAGAGGCCAACAAATAACTGTTCCTTAGTGGAGAATTATATCCTGTATTCTTCGTTCCTTCTGGTCATGCCCCTCACTGTTTACACCTCCCCAGAGCAGAGTAACTGTTGACAAATTAGAGAAGCACCATTTCAGACTTGGTCTCAGAATCACAGAATCACACAATGAGTCAGGCTGGAAGGGACCACAGAGATTCATCTGGTCCAACCTCCCTGCTCAGGCAGGGTCATCCCATAACACATGGCACAGGATTGTGTCCAGGTGGGTCTGGAATACCTCCAGTGAGGGAGACTTCACACCCTCTCTGGACAATCTGTTCCAATACCTGGTCACTGCACAGTAAAGAAGTTCTTCCTCACATTCAGGTGGAACTTCCTGGGCATCAGCTTCTGCTTCTTGTCCTATTGCTTGTCACCACCAAGCAGAGCTTGGCTCCATCCTCTGACACCCTCCCTTCATATATCTATATGCACTTACAAGTCTTCCCTTCTTAGTGCCAGGTAAGAGGTTTTTCTACGCATCAGCCCCTCTGAAGACCTAATGTATGGAGACCCTTACACCGTTAGCCATGACCCAGCTGTAGTGACTCTCCAAAATAAAAGGAAAGGAAGAGCAGAAATCTGCAGGAAGCCAGGCTCACATCTGACTAAATGAAGGCAGATTAATCTGCCAGGCTCACAGCCAGTTACTACAGAGCCACCGAGAAGCAGCAACTACTGCTTGTCTGAGCCCTGCAAGGCCCTGATATTCCATCTGCTTCTGCTCCATCAAACATTTAAACTACAGCTTCATGCTCACTGGGGACCATCCTACAGCTCTGACAGCTGAGGTGTTGCTGCTCACTGATACAAGACACAGTTTAAGGGAGCAGTTCCTCACCTTGCCTAAACTGGCCATTCCTAAGGATCTGATGGAAAACTGGGTGCAAGATCAAAGCCAAATGTATATCTAACCCCACAGAAGCAGAACAGACATCAACAGCACTGACAGGAAGCTCCAGATTTCAGCATGGATTTCAGCATATACCTATCAGCCTGAATGACTTGGCCAGGCACAAGTTGACTCAAAACCACAGAAGGGGGGGAAGAACATTTTAATACAGAGGCAGGCACATTTATCAGCTAAAAGAAAAACCTCCCTCTCCACTGGGTAAACACAGAAGACACAAGTCAACCGGATCGCCCAGCTAAGCCCTCACCCCACAGCCAGCCGGCACTCAGAGCCAGTCCCCTCTGCTCGCTCCGGCAGGATGCTCTGCAGCTCCCCTCCTCTGAAGTTTGCTTACATTACTGCCTCCCTTTGTTGACTTTGGCAGCTTTCTCAAGCCTTTGCATAACTATTTTTTCTTGGATATACTTAATCTGTCTTATTTTTATCCCATCTGTGAGAAAAAGCGGCTGCAGCGCAAACCGAGCCGCTCCGGCCGTGCCGCCAGCCCCGCGGATCCCATGACCCCCTCGCCAGGCTGCTGTAATGTTTTCTGTTCATCTGGTGCTGCTCTCGGGCACTCACCCATGTCCTGTCCCAAACGCACCAGGAATGTGCATGTCCTCCTAAAGGCCTCTTTCAAGGTGAATTAACTCAGCCTCATGCATACAATATTGCTGAGTGTGGAGTTTCAGACTTTTCTTTTTCCATATAAAGTTTTAAATGGGTTTAGACTGAAAATCTTCCTGAGGGATCTCACGTGTTCTGCATACACAGGTCCTGCAAAGGAAGTTGGATGTACTCCCTGGGAGAATCTTCTACAGCTCAGGGGGTTCCCAGCAAGGATACAGGGACCACTAATGTCACATCCTCTGCTTTAAAGGAATACAGGACCAAGAGGAGAAACATTAACAGCTTTACCCATGTCAGCTGTTGGCAATGGTGGAAATACTATTGCAAAGGATGGAACCTCTTGAAAAGCAGGGGTGGGATGCCTGTTGTAATTGCCATGGGATTTAATCCAAGGTAAGTCTGTGGCTGCTGTTACCCAGGAAGAGGGACTAAATGGTCTCACAAGTCCTTTTTGAGCTTTTACTCAGGCACCTAAACAGCTGGGTTTGCCTACTTTGTGAGATGCTGTCCAGAAGGAAGCAAGATGGTGGCCAGTGATGGGTGCTACATCCTGGATCATACTGGCTTGCCAAGTGCTGGAAAATTCTCCAGGACACAAGGAATCACACAACCATTTAAGCTGGAAGAGACCTCCATGATCAAGTCCAACCATTAACCAGCACTGCCAAGCCCACCACTAAACCACGTCCCTCAGAGCCACATCATGTCTGTTAAATCTCTCCAGGGATGGTGACCCCACCACTGCCCTGGGCAGCCTGATCCAATGACTGACAACCCTCTCTGTGAACAAATTTTTCCCAATATCCAATCTTAACCGCCCCTGGTGCAACTTGAGGCCTTTTCCCCTTGTCCTGTCACTTGTTACCTGGGAGAAGAGATCAACCCCCACCTGGCTCCAACCTCCTGTCAGGGAGTTGCAGAGAGCAAGGAAAGTGAGGCTGTTTCTCTCCTTCTGCCACCCGAGGTAGCACTACATTGGTACTAAGCCTATGTTTTGGAAGCATGAACGATATATCATTGTCAAAACAAGATCTGCAAAACCACTTCAAGCAACTGTTTGTAAATCCATTTGGGTTTCTGAATCCAAACATTTGTAAATCCATTCCCACCAACTGGGAATACATGAGTCAGTGACTATCTGACAAATCCCTACAGTTTCTACAGGAAGGCATAAAGACATCATCCTTTTTTAAATCAATATTTTTAATCAAAATTTCCTGAAGTAAATGAGTAAAACAAAGATTTTACAAAAGAATCTACCTAAGTACTTAACTCTCCCTTACACTCTCCCCACTTGTCAATGAAGGAGCAGGACACAAAATGGTCCTTTTATTAACAAGGACTGACAGGTCAAGTTATACTCTTATATCACCTCACCATCTTATTTTAAAGAATCCATATCCCACCTTGCACAACGTTAGAAAATTATTTCCATTTATACATAATTGGGTAAACTTTGAATATTTACCTCTTTATTTTCATTTCCCCCCTTTTCTTCACTAGCTCACTGGCAGGCATAAAAATGTACAGGCATGGGTCATCTTCATTTGTTTGCAGAATGCTTCAGACTTAGAGATTAATTAATTCAAAAGAACCAGAGTACATGGAGTTCTTGGGGAGAGGGATATAATTACTGCATTTAAAGTTCTCCTGGAAAAATACGGAAGTGGCAATTTTTTGACGTTAATGTCTTTTCCTGCTGCTCATTCTGGCTGGAGGCATCCTCCTGTCTTGCCTGACTAGGATTCATCTGTTCCTCACAGAAATGCCGGAGATAAAGGAGATGCCTCCTGTGAGATTGGGTGTGGAAGAAGCTATGGTCCACAGGTGAAGCAGAGAAACACAAAAGACCTGAAGTATCATTTTCCTAAGGATTTCACTTAATCAAATTATCACCAAACTGCAAGCCATTTCTAACCACTAATTACCCACTGCCTGGAAACTATTTTGAACAAATGTAAATGTACAAAATCTGGTTGATGATAGCCTTGAAATGTAGATCCTGGGAAGCCTGTGAACTTTAACAACTGTGAAGAAACAAAACCAGAGTTTCTTTTCATAACTTTGATCCTGTTCTAGGGGCAATACACAGGCACACGTAACAGATCTCTCCTTTCTCTTTATTTTCTTGCCAAGGATGCTCTTTGGAAACAGCATTATAGTTACTCCATACAGTTTATCCTTGAGAATGTATGAGATGTTATTTAAATAAATGCGTGCTAGAACTTTTCTACAGTGCCTCCTGGTAAACTGCAGCCATGAAGAGCCTACGTTCAGACTCAAAGGGCCAAAAAAACTTGAACTGAAGTCAAACAGAACATTTCTGTCTCATCCTACAGTACCAGACTGCATGGTGATGTTACAGATTAAACACGTAAGGAGGGATCACAGGTGTTTCACCACAAACACTGCAGCCTGCCTTAGGACTGACTTCTCCTTCTCCTTTGAATCTTACAGGAATGACTTGCCACTGTGTACTGCACCACAGCAGTGCCACAGCTGAATCAACCATCCCAGCATGGACCAGGGGGGAACAACCCCACAGGTACCCTCAAGCAGTCCATGGCTCAATGGAAACATGAAGGTACAACTAATTCCCTTAAAAGCCATGGAGATTTTATTTCAAGTTTTCCCATACTAAGTTTTTAATCTGAAGGTCTTTACGGCCCTTTGCAGATTGAAATAATGAGGTTGTTTTCTGTAGATCAAAGTTCAAATCCTGATGGAGGTTCACCTTTTCCATGTAGCCATTCAGTCCCTACAGTCTCCATCACAAAATTTCTGCTCAAAAGCAAGATCCAAAGCTGAGGAATTCAGTGAGAGGATAGAAGAGATGATGCAGCTCCTCAGCTGCCTACCCTGCAACAGGGTCTTGAAATTATAATTGCCCAGAAATAAAATTTATGCAGATTCAGAAGATAAGCAGGACAAAACCATGACACAGGCAAGCTGCATCCATTCATCAGTAAAGCAAAAGCAAATACAGTGGAACAGGAGATTTTTTTTTTCCTGAGCTCCTGTTTGGAATCTGCGTTTTCTTCCAGGGTCAACAAAACCTCCAGCTTCAAAATTTTGCATATATGCTTTAAGAATTAGCATGCTGTGAGGTCTCGCTGCAGACAGCACATGTTTTCTCAAGCAACATATACAACAAAAGGTCATGGGGTTTTTTTTCCACCCTTCCCTCCTTATTAACACAAAACAATCACATAGAGCTTTTCCGTTTTCCAGGGCACGACAAGGAAGAAGGAATGAAACCTCTGACAGATGGTTTTGAGGTAGCACCCCCACTTTGTAATTGGATAAGATGACCTTCCTCGTGTCATAGATGTTGGGCTGGGGGAGGTCACATGCTCCCATGCTGTTCCAGCTGCACTTGGTCTCCTCCTCAGGTCCATAGTAGTCCTGCGGGGTGCATCAGGTCCCAAGAAGCCAGGGACAGGGATATAATTTAGGGTGCTTGCGTCAAGCTGTGCTTTTTTGAAATAACTCTAGGCTGTCCAGGAGACATGGAAAGGCAATGTAGGAAATTTTATGTCCACTTCACAAGCTTGCTTCTCATTAGTAGGTGGTTTTCCTCATATCTTTGCCTGCATTCCTGTATTTCACAGAAAATACCTTCATTCCTTCCTCCCTAGGTCAAGTTTTCTTTTGCTCATTGCTGTATGCTTTCACTTTATCTCTGAGCTGATTCACACACTGTGATCTCTGCCATGAGGGGAAGAATCAGAGGTCAAGAAAGCTCTAGTGGTGTTTCTGTAACAGTGAGTTCTGTAGTAATGAACATTTCAGGTTCTGGAACTTTTCCATCTATGCTATCACACAGCTCTCTAACAAGATTTGTGCTTGAGTATTAGAACAGGCTGCCGAGGGAATTGGTGGAATCATCATCCCTGAAAGTATTTTAAAAGTGTGTAGATGTGGTGCTAAGGGACATGGATAAGTGGTGAACACAGTGGTGTTGGGTTAAGGGTTGGACTCAATGAACCTAAAGGTCTTTCCCAACCCTAATGTTTCCGTGATTCTGTGATTTTAGTCCAAGCCTACTGGTACCCACCGAGGTAAGGCTCAGGAACCTGCATGTGTCAAGTGCACGAACCACTGGAGCACTCAGTGTCTTCAGACACTGGTGCTTCAACCTTCCCAAAATTTCCCTCCAACATCCACTGTGGCCACCAGACATCAGGACTTTGCCCTAAGCACCTGTCTCAGAGGGAGAGGTGACAATTCACAGTTTGTTATCCTTCTCCCCACAAATGTTTGCAACACATACTCACTTCAGAATAGGGAACCTATTTGTCTCCTTCTGGAGTCCACTTGGGCCACTATGACAACACCATTTACACTTGCTTTAAGGATATTTTATATACTCAGGAGGCGGTGAAAGCAGCTTAATGTACCTGAGAATTGGTCCCACAAAATCTCCACCTTTCCTTTAACTGCTATTATCACACAAAATGGGAACAGCAAATGTTTCAGAGAACAAACTGTACTGGTTTAGGGCAAATGGGTGCAGAGGTTTATCATTGTTGCAGTGCCAGAAAAATGAACAAATTTGCCCCCTGGGTTGAAGCTAAAGGAACAAAATTCTTGAGCCCTGCCTAAAATCACATGGGTCTGTTTGGCTTGTCTGATGTTGTTCCATGGTGATTCACAAGCATTGCTCTGCCTTGCTGTGTGATGCTTGGCAGCCAGCTGCACAGTCAAAGCTGTGCAGAGAGCAAACGACGGCCCTGATGCATACTTTTTTATTTTCTTGCAAGCAAGCTCGTGCCTCAGAGACAGCTCTAGAAATCTACAGAACAGGCAAAGTCCAGACAGAATCAGCAACTATTTAGTGCTGCTGGAAAATAAAGCCAGATTGCACAGCCTGATAGCCATATGATCCCCTTCGAATATGCATCATTTCTCTTAGTAACAGCAACAGGCAGTGCCTCACACACTGCTTTGCAAATAATGATTAAGGTCGAGAATACTTCCCCAGATTGTAGCCTGTCCTTTGCACCTGCAAAACCTGAGTTATGGAAAGTTGACTTGAGGCCACGTTTAACCAAACATGTCACAAGAGCAAACCTGTAGCCATCCCACCCAGCAGCGTGACCTGGAGCACCTATTTTAAGTGTTGAGGCATTCGGCAGAGTCAGAAGAAGTCAGGAGCATTGAATTTCTGAGTGACTCAGAACCTGTACTGTACATGCAGGGTCTGAGGAGACAGGGTGTCTGGGAAGGGCAATTAGGTGTTCCCTCGTGTGCTCAGTGAGGAGCTGCTGCGAGCCAGCCAGCTGGAAACATCCGAACAGGCACCTGCCTCCTGGCTTGCTCCTCTCAGAAGCTGGCTGACATGGCACAGAAGCCTTTCCTAAATATCAGCTGGAATTTCTCACGAGTGGTGCATGAGATATTCACTGCCTGGCACAGCACCCTCCTGCAGGACAGGTGATGCAGACTCATGCAGAGAAACATAAGCAAAAGGTGGAGGTTGGCTTAAATATGACCACGGTGCCCACGGGGTACTTCTGTCTCTCTGGGAAGGGTTTCTGCTGCCACTTTTTCTGTCCTTACATGAAACTCATGTTTTGAAGCAGTTTGTCAGGACGCATTAGCATGCCTGGCAGGTTTGCCTAGCCTGGGCTTCTTCAAGTAAGCAAACAGAACGAAGGGAATTCCCAATTTTGCATGTTTAAACAGTAAGACTAAAAGCTATTTAGAATCCTGCAAATCTCAGATCTTGCAGGCTCAGTGCTGTTCAAGCCTCCTTAGCAGGCTGAGGAGCACCCTTCTGAATTCTGAATTGCAGCAGAGAAGGAAAACACAGAGCTCTTCAAGAGAAAAAAAGGAAGGAAGGAGGACTGGCCACCGAGAGGTGATCACTCTCTGCTTGCACCTCCTGCTTGTGAGAAGGGATCTTCCCTACACTTTGGGCACATCTTTACCCCTTCATTCCTGAGTACACCTGGCACCACACACTGCTGTGGCATTCATGGCATCATTGCTCCCAGGAGAGCTTTTTGTACTTGCTCTGTAATCCAAATCTACTAAACACACGTTAATCTAATTGTAACCATTGTATCAAGCAGAGGAAAAGTATTAAGAAATTTCTGCTTACACTGTGCCAACTATTCCAAAAATCAGATCACTGTGGGTAATAAAGAGTGAGAAACAACAAAACAGGAGTCAGAGGAATTGGAGTCTTTCATGGTCACTGATGGAGTAAATCAGCACTGCAGTTTAACACAGACAAATGTAGTGTAAAGTAATATATCTGAGGGAAAGGACTGGACTTGAAAACACATATTTAAATGTGACATTCATGCAGTACACTAGCCAGGAAAATGAGGCTGATTTCATTAAAGAAAAATAAATCTCTGAAGACTATACAGTCCATGGATACATTAATAAAAAAGAAGGGGAAAAAAAGTAGTCCAAGCATAATTTAGGCTATGTCAGAAGGGAATCCCAGTGACCAGTAAAATAAAAGGGGCACAAGATAGATTGGATTAAGTTAGTGAAATAAGTCTGGATGGGAAACTCCAGAAGACTGTCTCACAGGTAGTGTGTCAAGTACCAGGGAGGATGATATGTCAGCTTCAGCTGCTGTCTCTATCCTTAGTACTGGGTCTGATGACCAAGAAGAAAATTCAGATTTAATTAGCAAGCTCTCTGTATATATTTAAGATAGCTCCCTGTATATAGTTAAGATAGCACCTGCATATTTAAATTATGGCAACTTCAGATGTTCTCAGCTTTCCACTGCACCAGCCCCTATGGAAACAACCCCCACTTCAAGGACAAGCAAAGAAAAGAGAGCAGGAATTAGTGGTCTTTCCACTGCCAACGGTCAGCGAAGGAGGAAAACACGGAATTATTGTGGTCACAGAGGAAATCAGAGCTCAGATCTGTGTTTTTTTCATAACCACAGAACACCTCTGAGAACTCTCCAAAGTGCAGGTACACAGATGTATTTACTCCAGTGAAAGCCGGCCTCTGCTGGGGTGTGAGGGGGCAGACTGCTCCATGCTCGTCAGGTTAAGAGCAAACTAACTCTGGCCAAGGACACTGGACAAAAACTCCTTGTTTTTGGCACAGCCGTGGATCTGCAATGGTGCAAATGGCCTGGGATGCTCTCAGAGGCTCATCCCTAATGAACTGCTGGGAACTTCCATCAGGAAGATGAGGTCCAAACAGCTTGAGCTGTGATTTCTGCCAGTGGCTCTGTGGAAATCAGGTACCTCAGGGCGAACACCACAACACCGACCTTCCTCAGAGGCCAAATTTATTCTCAGCAGAGAAAGGAAACTTCTCACAGTTGCCAGATTAAGCTGATCAAGAACTAACAAGAAATGGAGAAGCAACAGGAGTAGCCTCCTCCACTCTGCCTCCAGAGAAAAATCTGGCTTTTATTACAAAATTCCAGCCTGGAGCTTCCGCCCACAGGATAGACCAAGGAGGCCCAGACTTGCATGAATTAACCAAAAATAACACTTCCAGGGAGGGAGAGGATGATTGAGGGAATTGCTGATGGGATACAGAGACCTCTCACCTCCTTCTCACCAGTTCAAGTCCAGAAGTCAGGAGGAAGGAGAGAAAGCCTCTGACTTCGTGCAGTTTGTTGCCTTTAGCTGATTCACTGGGAAGTAAGTGACTGCCACAACCACCATCACGTCAGGCAGCCCCAAGCCAGTGGACAGAAGAACAAAAACTGTCCTTCCCATCTCCACAATAATCCATTTTAAAGAGCTGTGGGTTGCATGTGGCACGGCTCAGACTGACAGCAAGCTCCAGGCTCCACCAGCAAATGTGTTTAAAAATAGCCAAAGCAAACAGGATTCTGTGTGGGGAGGGAAGGAGGCAAGCACCTTTTTGGTTGTGTTTGGCCAGCAGTAGGGGTACGGTCTGGTTGATCCTGACCATCTCCACTACACATCCCCATTGCTATGGCAATGTCCCATGACAGAGCAGGGATCAGCAGCTCCCTGGAGCAAGGAGGCAGCACTGTCCTCAGGTAGTGGCACTGCATTAGAAGAAGGAAAACAAGAAATTTGTGCAGGCGAGCTGAAGACTCACCAGAGCGTGTAAATGTTACCTAAATTTGTGCATCAGCATTTAAATACCACAAGAACTGGAGCAGGAGCTAAGCAAGAGCAAAGCGGATGAACACAGAGTGTCTGATTCAGCCTGGGGAGACAGGGAAGCACAAGGAGCTGGGAAGCACCCAGCAAATTGGGCCAAGGCTACCCCAAATGCTGCTGCTGTTCCCCAGGAAAAGCCTGTGAGAAACTAAAGCAGATGGCAGCCAACATGCTGGTGGGCAGCAGCAAAGAATCCTTGGAGCAACCTCAGGCAGGACAGGGAGCACCACACCAAGCTCAAGCACTGAAGCAGGAAAAAGCAGCTCAGAGGAAAGGACCACCAGCACCACGAGAAGCCACCAGTGATGGGAGATCTCTCCTGGAGGTCTCAGTGGCCATCGTGGGTTTGTGGAGCTGCAGAGGGGTCTGGCTCAGGGACGAGAAGTAGCACAGGCCTGCTGTTACAAAGCAGGACTTGTTTGCCCTGCCCTTGTGCAAGGTGAGAGAGGAGGAAGGGAAGCACATGCTCACCCCACCTTCCTGCAGAGTCTTCACAGCCTGTGGCCTCTTAGAATACTGGCTCCCCCACTGCAGTGGAGTGGCTGCTGAGGGAGGCTTTACTCAAGGTGGTATTTTGGTGAGGTAATCTAAGACAACAGGATTAAACTGAAAGAGACAATTTATGTTGTGCAACAGGAAATATTTCCAGACAGTAAAGTCTGTTGGGCTCTAGAGCACTTTCCCAAGGTAAGCAGCAGAACTGGAATGGCCATCCCTTGGCTCATCTGTCAAGGCTACACCAGCACGGTGTGGTGTGGAGAACACGCTTGCACAAGGAGAGAGACAGGACAGGGACCCCAGGCTGCTGCTGTTACAGCAGCTCTGCGTAAAAACAGGGACCCAGCATATGCTTATGCACAGAACAGGTTTTTATTAACAGAAGAAAAAGCTGAGATCTAGGGCAAATATGAAAGCAAAAAAAAAAAAAAGCCAGAAAGGTCTTGGTGGTACTTGAGACCCTTCAGTTCCATCATGATCTCACCCTGAGTGGGTTTCTCTTGTCTTCCTTTCCCCTTTGCTAGTGTCAGAAAAAAACAGGTGTTAAGGGACTGATTCTTATCTGCCCTCCACTGCTGTAAATTAAGAATAACATCACTGAAATCAGCAGGGTGATCTCAGATTACAATGAAGTGGGTTCACATTTAAATCCAAAAAACTTAAGGATGAAATTATGGTCATATCCCAACACAGCACACATAGGTAAAGTTTGAGGATAGTTTAGAAACTGACTCCCAAAAACTGCATTTGAGACAGAGGTTCATCTCTCAACAGCTGTATATACGGGTGGATTTCCAAAGGACTGGAGGTCCTATCCCCGCCTTCAAGCACCCAAAGCAGCCCCTGAAGCACAGCTAGCCCCAGTCACGTTGCACAGGCAATGAATCTATTTACCTCAGAGCTGACTTGCTTGTTGAACCCCCAAGAAAATGCCAGCCTGTCCCCACATTTCCTTTCACACCAGGAAATACAGAGCATAGCTCCAGGTAAATGCTGTTTCTCAGGCTCCTAAGAGGTGCTGGGAGCAACTTCTGCTACAGTTTCTCCCCTCCCTCTGTTACATGAGCTCATTACTCTCTTGGCTATGTCTCTGCTAGTAAACTAACCCCTGCCAGAGCCCATTCTTCAGCCCTGAAGCCAATTGGCACGGCCTGACGCCTACGTATTATTAAAATCTCTTACATTCTGAAGCAAGGTGACTACATCCAAACTGCCTCTGGAGTGTCCTGGCCCTTTCTAAACTCCGGCAACACCCACAAGTTGTCTCAGATCAAGCTCTGTGTGGTGGCACAGACCCTCAAGACCAGCTCACTAGTACATGTATAAGCCAGCCGTGAGCATACTGAAAGTGAATACTTTTTGATAAATCCTTTCTTAGCACAACACTCAGAAAGAGTCTGGGAGACTGGAAGACCCAAAAAAGAATTTCTGACTCAACTCGATTAAAAAAGAAAAAAAGTGCCTATTATAGAGGAACTGTGAAACAAACTTTGAGCTTTTACCTAGAAACTGACCCCAGGCAAAGCTGTCGGTAAATGTCTCCTGGGTCCCCCACTGGCTGTGGCAGCAGGACAAGGGGTGCCAAGGCTGGACAGGGAGCTTGAACTTTCCCCAGCCATGGGAGGCGATGTGCCTTGGCTGGAGGCAGGGGAGAGGGACAGGGTGAGCCCAAAGCCCCCTTCCTACGTTCCATCTTGTAACTTCTTCCACCACTTCCCCATTGGGGAAGGGGGGACAGAGAGGACTCTACTGCCAAACTAGCATAAAACAAGAGGGAACTGAGGGAGCAACTGTATACAAAGCCTTGGGATCATTTTTCCTAGGGCCAACTCCAAGGCTTTTACTGCCTCACTTATAATTAGCTGGTAAATATTGTACATATAATTGACCTTTCTAAATGCTGCTGGGGTAGCTGGAGGTGTTGGAAGCTAATCCTGCCCGTGAAGACCTGGGGTTGTGCAGCACCGACTTTATCTGCCAGTGTGTAATGCTCTGCAAGCGCTTTTTTCCCTTGCTTACTGACACATTGAGATTTACTGCCCTGTGTCAGTGAGTTCAGGAAAGCCTTTTAACTCTGGAAGCTCTGGGAACCGGCTCCAGCACATGCTTCAGGATTTATCCGTCAGTTTGTTATGCCTTGTTTGTCCAAGAAACAGTCAAGACTGAACGAGTCAGGAATGACAGAAATAGTACATGAAGTCACAGTTGCTCCACTTTAAAGCACAAGCATTTGTGCCTTTTCCTACCAAATATATGTGCATTCAGCGAGCAAATAAGGCAATGGCAGAGGAGAGGCAACACAGGCAGGATTTTACAGATGCCAGCTGAGTTGTGCCCGCTCCTCCAAGCGAGGGTAACACAGATTTCCCCAAGTATCATCTCTTTCTGCTCAGAAAAGCAATCCCGGGAACTGTACACACTCACAAACCAACGCTGCCGCAAGCAAGCCCTGGGAAAAACCTGAGAACACTAAACTGAAGCTGAAAGACAAACACGCAAGAGAAAACGCTGAGCAGCCCCTTCTTCCCTCACCTCAGCTCACTGCCTGCCCGGCTGCTGTACATCCCCGTGCTGCTCTCTCCCTCTGTTAAACAGCCCTTTATTCCGGCAGTCACATCAAGCCACCGGCACAACAGCACCCATGCCAGCCCTCGCAGCTGACCTGTCCGACGGACTGAGACGCACACCGGGCTCCCGTCCGCTCCCCGTCCCCCCGCAGCCCCTCGCCCACCCAGACACCCCGCACCGGCATCCCCCGGCCGCCTCGCTCCCGGCCACCTGCACGGGCAGGACCACGGCGGCGAAGTTTGCGAGAGAAGGATGTTTGCTCTCACCGCCTCGGGTTCCCAGCAGCCCGGGAAGTACAGCGAGCTGCGCGCAGAGAAGAAAGTTGTTCTGGCGTTCGGTTTCTTGGCGTTCCTGGCAGCGGGCTGGGAGCTGAGCCCGTGGGGAGAGCAGGAGCAGGAATGCGGTGTGACAGGCGGGAGCGTGAGGTGTGCCCAGCACTGTCACATCCTCCCCAAAAGCCGCCGGCCGGGAGCGCGGACGCCCCGCGCGTCTGCGGGAGGGCTGGAGCGCGGAGCGAGCGCGGCAGCGAGTGTGCACTCGGGGAGGGCAGCAACAGGAAATGACACAGAAACTTCACCAGGCTCCAATCCAAACTTGGCCCCTGACATGAAAGAGAGGGGAGGCAATTGGGGGCGGATGGGGGGGGAAGAGAAATTTTTCCCCCTCATTAACCAGCGTAAAAATCTGCTGACTGGAAAAAAAACATCACTGTGACAAGTTTTATTAAAGCAAGGAATGAAGGGGGGTGGAGGGAGATTCCCATCAGAGTTTATTTATTTGAGCAGGAGTGGTGCGATGGTTAGACACAGAGCAAAATGCCATTTTCAGCAGTTTCCTGGCTTTCCTAAGCTCTCGAATGCTCCGGCGTGTGGCTGAGGGCAGCAGGCAGGAGCAAGTTTCCCCCTGCAGCCTGTGGGACAGCTGCTGCCCCAAGAGCCCAGGCGGCTCTGCCCGGAGTGTCGGGGAGTGGCTCCGAAACGCAGCACTGCCCGCAGCTCCCAGAGCAGAGGGGATGGGCCGGGGCTGCTGGGGGCCTGTGCCCGGCCTGGAGAGGAGCCCACGGCCCCACACACCTCGGGGACAGGGCAAGTGGCACCCCGGGTACCGGCGAGACAATGGCAGGACTCGCAAAAGTAGGAAATCACACTGAGCGTGTAGTCAAATCTTTGCTTGGACAGATGCAAGAAACTGCCTTTATTGAACAAAGTTGGATGAATACTTCAGAATCATAGAACCATAAAATCATTAAAGTTGAAAAAGACCTCAAACACCACCAAGTCCAACAAACAACAACATGTTCAGCACTAAACCATATCCCCAAATAACATATCTAACATGTTCTGAACACTTCCAAGGATGGTGACTCCACCACATCCCTGAGCAACCTGTTCCAATGCCTGACCAGACTTCCAGTGAAGAAATTCTTGCTGATATCCAATCCAGTGGATTTTCTAATAGCATTATTCCTAATCTATTTGGATTGTTTTCCTAATATCTGCTCTAATCTTCCAGCAAGAAAAATCCTCTGAACAACTCCCTGCATGCTGGGTGCAAGAGAAAAACAGCTATTGAACTTGGTAGCAGTTTTTAAAGCATCTTTTCGACCTAACACTTAGAATGTGTCCTCACAGGCAGCCCAGACCTAGCCTGACCTTAGGCTCCCTGCAAATCCACCTGCCCTTGCAGTAGGCAGTGCCATAGACTCTTTGACATGATACCATGGGACTTTCTAAGGGGTCCTCATTTTAAGGCTAGCTGAGACCACTCATTTGATAATTTCCATCACCTGGCCTGATCACCTGCATAGTTGAAGCCACAGAATGGTGTCCCAAAACACCTGAATCATTACAAATTATGGCACATCATGCAAGGACACATTCCACCCTGAATCAGAGGCTTTCAGGGAAGGACAATCCACCCCAGATAAGTTATGGCAGTGGCTATCACCCTGTCGAGAAGAAGGGCTGCCTTTTTGATCTGCATTTGTCTGGCCTCACTCTCCAACCTCAACCCTGGCCATCAGTCATCAGTCTCTCCAGGAAGCTGCAGATCAGGCATGGACAGAGAAGGCTGCAGCCCACCAAGGTACAGCCCATCCTCAGTTTACCCCCAGAACAGCAGGAATATTTCAAGCCCAGGCATAGCTGGGGACCCTTCGATATTTTGGTTGAAAGCACCCAGGCCATGCAGCTCTGATGGAAACTGGAGCCTGCTGCTCCCTTGCCATGCAACCTCAACTTTACAAAACCACAGACAAGTCATCGTGTAACCTTGTCCTGAATAAATAAAAATAGCTAAGCTTTTTTAGTCTCTCACGGTAAAGCAGATTTATGGACAAACCACAAACCGTGCCTGTCACTCTTTCAAGATCCATTTCCATTGCATTAAAGTTCTTTTTGAAATGTGCCTACCAGAACTGGATGTGGTATTACCTCACCTATCTGTAAATTTTTAACAGACTTGGACTCCTACCCAGTTGCTCCATCAGATGCATCCCCCTCTTTGCTGTGCCTTTGTGAATGCAGTAGCAACCTAACAAGCTGAATTAGGGATTTATTGTTACAGTATCATTTTACTCCAAACTTCAACCTTAAACACAAAACACTTTCAGATTTGGCATTTATACAGTGTTCAACATATGCTTTGATCCAAACAAGGGCTTTGACCTGCCTAACCTTTGGCATATTTTTTTCGCTCCTGTGAATGACTTGAGCACAATCGTACGGTATCGGTTGTCACTCCCTTAATGAGAGGTTATTTTCAATTAATCAAAGAAATATAAACAGAGCCTTGTCTAGAGTTTAAATAAGCTCAGAATAGTTCTGCCCTTAAAACAGATGTCTAAAGCTGTGTCTCCTTTCAGATCAGAACTAGTGCACTGTCAAGAAGAGATCGTGCAGATCTGTTTGCTGAACCAGCTCAAAAAAACCAACTATCAGCTCCAAACCCTGACACAGTCCAGTGTGGCCCATTGAAGTCAGTGAATCGGGCAGCCCATGATGCAGATTAGGGTAACCAGGCCAAAATCAGATTTGTGAGGTCTTTACAGATTAGAGAGAACAGCAGAAGGGAATTATATAGCACCATATTATTTCAAAGTAAGGCTAGCCCTGTATCAAGCCCAGCACACCATAGCTGCTTCCTCACGGTTCTGATTGTGAAGAGGTCAAATATTAAAATCAGAAGAGGAAGATATTAACTAAACAGGGTCAGGGCTGGTCTTTGGTCCCAGGGCCTGCGGGCACAGCCTCATGCACACTGGGGGCTAAGTGCCCTTAACCTCCAAAAGAGAATGGCCCCATCCAGACCACTTGTTGGGAACAGTCTCTGGTTCATGCTACTGGTCAAGCTATGCCAGAGACTTGGCACCCCACCCTGGGACAAACAGGGACCATGATAACATTTAACACCATTTAAGTTTTCCAGTGACAGGGCACCAGTTCTATTTTATTAACTTAACCAATAAACTAAATATAGCTAATTTCAGAATGACAAGTTACCAAAAAGACCCACAAGACCTTTTCTTCATCCTGAAGTCTTGGGTAAATTCAGGCTTGCCCTGTGAGTCTCAGACTTTCCCATATAGCTTTAACATCCTTATTTCTTGCGCTTCAGACACTGGTTTTTGTAAGCTCTCAAGGGTAAGGAACACATCTATTCCTAGAGCTTGGCCCTTGCTTGTCATTCAAAAAACAAGTGTTTTAATCCCTGGGGTGGGATGCATCTACACTCTGTTCAGCCACCTCAAGGGTAGATCTGAGCTAAATATCTGTACTGTCCCTCTCTAGTTAATAGAGACTGGCCCTTGTGGAGGATAATTTGTTTTATACAAACACAGTTTAACACAGGTGAGATGAATCCCCTCTGGAGCTGCCGCTCCTGCTCCAGGGATTATTAGCCTTGCTAATTATTTCAATCTCTGCACCTAATTTTCTGTGTCTAACAAGGGGGCCAAAACCAAGATATGTGTTTACCTGTCAGAGCAAAACACAGATTATTTCATATCTATAAAATAAATATTATAATAGTGTTGTCACGACTTTTGATGCCAGAAACAAGTAATCTTGTGTAGCCTCTAAATGAGGTAAACTCTGATTAGGCCATTAAGTTTTCATGCAGTTACCACTAGAGCCCGAGATGCTGTGTGGCACTAAAGTACATCTTCTCAGCAGGGATCCACTCTGGATTACAAGGTGTCAAGGGAGGGGCAAAGCCACCATGTCTTTTATTAACTCACTATCCTGAGATTAATAAATGACTTTTCGAAGGGAATTAATCTGAAAGAGCTTCCTGTACTTGTTTTTGTTGTACACATATATATAGATATATAAATAATGAAGTATCTCTGCACTAGGTGCCGTTTTCTCTCTCTAAAAATACAATAATCAGTCAGCACTTTTCTGAAAGTGTGTTCTGATAATCTGAGCTCATTCACAAATAGCACCTGCAGCAACACCCAGAAGAGGTGGGAGAACACATTTGAGAGTATTCCCTTGGCAACTTGCTTCCTTGAAAATGAACATCGCATTTCCATTTCTACCTAAAAATAAGAGTAGAGGAAGGGAAATGGCTTGGACTGGTTTTGCCTGTTTATTTGTGAGGATGTGCAACATGCAACTATTGAGATTCTGGGGTGAAATAACACACTTATGCATTTGGCTGCTATAGAAAGGGAATTTATAAGGGTTTCCTTTACTTGTTTGTCTTGCTTTTATTTCTTTTTTTTTTTTTTCAATCCAAATGGCATCATGGGCTCTGATGGAAACCAGTGGGACCTGTGCCTGAAGGACCTGCACAGCCAACCCTGGATAAGGATAGAAGAGGGGAACCAATCTTTTTTTATCCTTTTGGCGGATCTGTAACTAAAACCACAACATGAACCATGTGCCAAAATACTGGGTTTATTAACTATACTTTCACCTGGGGAAACTATTTCTGTTTGAAAGAGTACATGAAACTGCTTACAGCAGCAGGATTAAGGTGTGGTAACTTCAAACAGAAGGAATACTCTTATAAATTTTTTTTCTTTCATTTCATGCAAGATTGTCTGAATTCCACAAGAAAAATTATAATACCACAGAGAGGTATCCTTTTCTGGCTTTTGCAGTTTCATGGAGATCACTGCGGTTTTCATATGTTAACATTGGATTATCCGCTATTTTATAAAAAAAATATTTGTATACCTTTCCATGCATGTCTGCTCCTTCCCACGCTATTTTTGGTATTTATGAAGCCAGCTACACAAACTTCAGGGGCAAATGACCTTTAAAAATTAATGAAGTTCTGTAACATCTACGTCCTATGTATTTTACAAAAGGAGAAAAGCTGGTTTCTTCCTCTCCCCTCTCCCTGCTCCCCCCTGCCACCCCCAAACAGATAGGAATTGTTTCTCTCAAGTCTATCTCTCTCCAGAAAAATCTGACCTACAAATGGCTTTCTCATAACTCAGCAGACTAGTTTAGTCCTCATATGGATTTATCATTAACCACATAAGCACGTTGTGCATTTTGCCCAACCTAATGAATGTGCTATAAATAAAATAACTCTAAAAGCAGGTTTCACCACACTTATCCAAGCTGTTGCTGCAAGTCCTTGTAACTCCCAAACCCACTTACATTAGAAACATTAATCACTTGATTATAATTCAAAGCATCAGCTCTCTACAGCTGAAACTCCCTAGCACTTGACTTTGGCTAGACCTCTAACCTCAACTTATCACTTTCAGGCGTACTCCACATTTTCTTCTCCAATCTGTCACTAATGTAGGAAAGACGTGGGAAGTCGCTTTTGGAAGGTATTTTTAACCTAGGAGTGTCTCATTAAAAAGAGAGCTTAGTATAGAAACTCTAAAACAAAACCTTTCCCATTTCACTTAGCACAGCAACCTGAATATACCAGAGGGGTATTTCACCACAACTCATGTCATTTTAAACCAAAGAAACGTCAAGAAAAAGGAGGCTCTTTTGGCAAAGACACTGTTGAGTGTAACTCCTACCTACCCCACGAATATTTTATATGATCATAGGATTATCTGTAGAGCTTTGTGTTTTCCATCTTGAATGAAGGTGGCTGAATCAAGCCATCCATTATTCTGACGTGGCTGCTCATTCATTAAGAGTGTATTTGTACAGTTTGGGTTGTTTCTATGTATTTCAGCTAACAGCATGGAGATCGTATTCCATCTTGACCAAAGGTTTTAAAAGCTGAGAGAAACAAAAGATTAATCATAGGATATTATTTTTAAGCCTCATGTGCTTTAGTCTGGAAATAGAAAGACAAAGATAAAACTCCCAGAAGGACAGCCACAGCTAATGAGAGCCTGAGAGGAAATGATCACACATTCTTAGTTCTTCTGATGGATGTCCTTCTAGCCTTATTAATCAGAACTTTGTGATGTCGATAAATCACCAAAGTATGATAACAGATGAAGGTGAGTTTGGATGTAAAATGATCCATGGTGAAGGATTACAATAAAGGAGGAAAAGGAGGGGGAGCCAAATACAGTTTTATAAACTGCATCCTCAGCTTGTGAGGACTTGTAGATAATAAATGTCATTCCTTTTCCACATTATCTTGGAGATTAAGAATGTTTCTTGATGTATAACTGCTGGGAAGCCTCTGTTGCACCTTCTCCAGTTACCAGGAGGTTTATATTACATCAATTGCTTTAATTTCCCATCAATTATGATTTCATTTACAAAGAGGAACTTAAAAGTACCTTTCTTCCTTTAACCTCTTTTTGAGGAAGTAGGCTCCAGAGGCTGGAAAGGAGAATCCATGCAAAACACTGATGGTTTTGATCTTGCAAGGTTTGGCAGATCCTGCTTTGAGATTCCTGCAAGTTTTCTAGTATGACCTTATCCTGCTTGAGTGATCCTATGTCACAGAGGTGTCAGCAAGGTCTCCATGCCTCCAGTCACTCTAGATACAGAGCTGTTGGTTTCTATATTCAGCAAAAACCACCCAGCCATCAATCCACGTGTCACAGTTTGCGGTTTTCAGGGAAAGCATTTTTCAGAGCACTTAAGAAGTAAATAAATGCATTTGAGATGCTATTACTGATGAATCAGTTCCGTTCCCTGCTTTCTACCAATGGTTTTTATGCTGCAGAATACAGCTCTGGCTGTCTGAAGCAAATCAAAATCAAAAGTTATTAAAATGAGGCCAGTAGTAAAGGTTATTAAATAGAGGCCAAATGAGCTTGCCAATAAGGCAAAATTTGCCTTAAGCAATGAAAGCCAGAGGTATAACAGACACCTAAGAGAGAAAGGCCAGAAGTGCACTGAATGCCTTTGAGGATGCTACCAACTGAAATACAAATTTGGGTGCTTCCCTGTATCTTTTATTAGGTTTGTGCCATAATATGGAGAGATCTCTGAGCTGGTGCCCTACCAAGCTTTGCTAAGTCATGCTGCAGGACAGCACTTGGTAGGGAAATGCCTCATCTTAGTCCAAATGCAGTGAAATTATGCCAGGGACATCGCCTGTTGAACTGACGGACCCTATCCAGAGGCACATCAGCTCCGTGGATGTTCTGTGGGTGTCAGTCTGACTCCACGTGGAGCCAGCCCAAACATGTCCATACCATACTATATTCTGTATTCTCTAGGAATAAAAATTGGGGATATAGCTGAGTTTCATGGCACTTCTCAGAGCTTGCCTGGCTGGGGTGACTGCTGAGGTGTCTCTGGCACCATCTGCCCAAACACTTCCAATTGCAGGTTGCAGCAGCTCACAGGGAGATAGAACAACTGGACAGTCAAAGGGACAGCCTTTGACGTGATTAGATATTCCTGAAGAAAATAAGGCAAATTTATCCCTGTGATGCCTACTTTGTACTCCATGGAATAGTGGGGACAGCATTTCTGTTATCTCTGTTCTTGCCAACGTTTCTGCATGTAGCTGTTTAATGGGAACTACTGAAAACACACATGAATGAACAATAAATTACAGAATTTCCCTTCAGGCTTTCTAAGCCATCATAAGCATGAACAGGAGACAAGTACATGTGAACCTAAATTCTAAGCTGAGATGTGTCATTTTACCCATCTAGAAAGTGGAGTGAAGAGAGAAAATTAAGAACAAAAGACAACAAGAAAAGAAAAGAAAGGGGGGAAAGCCCTATAAATAAGCTTTAGCATCCGAGAAAAACCGAGCAGAATACCTGGTGCCCTGTGTTGCAGTCTGAGGTCTGCTGTGAATGGATGCATAAGTCTGTGGCGTGGAAATGAGTCAGAACTGCTGTCCCAGAGAACACACTCCACTGGAGCAGTCTAACTCCTCTCAGGGGGGTATGCTGGACTTACAGATCTGATTTTTGCCATATGATTCTTGCCAGATGTCTGGCCACAGACAGCTGATCACCAGCAGATTATTTCAAAATAGACATCAGCTGAGACACATCACTTTTACCCCGAGAGCACTTAATTCATAAAATTAAAAGAATTGAGTGCTTGAAATCAGCAAAGGAATATCCTTAAATTACAGTGTCATGCTGGAAAGCCTCTGCTCTTGAAATATGGAGGCAGCTCAAAGAAATAAAGGGGTATCCAGGCCCTCATTGCATTGCTTTTGAATGAAGTATGGTATGGATTTCTAGCCCTGGATTTAGGCCTGGAAGCACATCTGGAGGGTGTCTATTCCTTGCATATGTTAGATTTGTGCTACATTAAAGAAATCACGACTTCCACAAATATCCTAAATGATGAATAAAATTCCTGGCCTGAAACTAAATATTGTTGTTTATAATGTTACATTGAGACTGACTCCTGCAGAGATGATGACACCAAAGCCATGAAACATCAGCAGAGCCTTGCACTGCCATAGCAGTGCTCCTGTGAAGGCAGCTGACTGAAACTCTGCCATCCTGAGCTAAGGCGTCAAATCTTCCCAATCCACATGGTCAGTCTGCATTTGGCACAAGAGATAAAAAATGACACCTATCAAGCAGGAGTCACCTCACGGCAATGTTCACACTTATCTGCAGGACAGGACAAATTGCAACTCAAGAAAAGGAGGAGTCTTTGGCAACAGAGAGCAAGAGAAAAGAACAAAGATAGCCCTTCTCATCAAGCTCACCTGGCACAGGAGTTGGAGATAAACACTACTGGCTTCCAGTGCCAGTGGTATGACCAGGCAGAAATCTCCTCCTTCCTGGCATGGTATTTGTTAAGTTGAATAGCTCAAAAAGCCTTTAAAATTGGAGGTAGAGGTACCTCTGGTCACAGGAACAGCCCTGTCTCCAGCAGCAGCACTGCTGCTAGGGAGCATTACATAAACGAGTTCATGTCAGGTCACAATCAGAAGGCAGGCAGAGGCAGAAACACTCCAGCAGGCATTATTTTTCTACAGCACAGACAAAAGCAGGCAAATTTTTAAGAACAGTAAAATACCACTGTGTTTGCAGACATCATTTATTAATAGCAGGATGGATTCTCTGTCAGTTTGTACCACTGATACCAACACCATCTTTGCTGCACTAAGCTGATGAAAGTGACATAAATTTTCAATGAACAATTATTTAAATCAAGGCACAAAACTCACTGGGAAACCTGAAAAATTCTTCATGTTCACGATTCCAAAGATCTGTTCCCAAACCCAAACCCATCCAGTAAATACTTATCCATGAGTGTGTCCTATGTGCTATAGAAGAAAACGTGAGATCAAAGATCTTGTTCTTGAAAATTAAAAAGGTAGTAACACACAGAGGAGTGATTAAACCCTTCATCTCTCTCTCACTGAACTGCTGATGCTTTCTCATTTTTAACAGAGATTACAGAGCACAGAAAAACAGAGAATCCCATGAAAGTGCAGACTGTGACTCAAGAGGCTCAGCAAGGAGAGTATTTTCTCCCCATGGGGCAGGAACAGGGGTTCCCAAATCAGGATGAATCCTGAGTCCTGGACAGGAAATGATCATAGACCTGGAAGTACAATGAAAACTGTAATTTGGTTCCAAAAACGATTTCACAAATAGGAAACTTTGGGAATTGCTGCTCTTAACAGGTTTGGTTAGATGCTTGTTGTCATGCCATATTAAGTTTTAATTGTTTTCAGTATCTCAGAGTTATATTTCTACCCTTAGGAAGGTGATTAATATTTGAGCAAGGGGCTTACCATGTAAGCAAGCTGTCAGAAATTTAACAAACAAACAAACAACAAACAAACAAACAAACAAACAAACAAACAAACAAACCCAGGACAAATGAAACCTATCTGACCTCCCTGAAGCCTATAAATTTTGCCCCAACTAGTTATCAGATGGCAAACCCCTCTCCAGTGTGCATCAGTGTGCATCAAAACTTGCCATTGCAAAGAAGCACAGTCATGTTCTGTGAGAAATATCACAAATCTCCCTATTTATAACACAGCTCCTCTTGGGTTTTAGCCATTAATCATTGGCCCATCTGCATACTCAGAACTCAGCTTTGCCAACATGTTCCAGACTCTGAGCTAAGATTCCTGAATCAAATATTCCCCCTTCCTAATTTGTGCCACTGTAACATTTCACCCTGAAATCCCCAGTGCCTCAGAGAAGGAATCTTTCTTTCCAAAAGGCAGAAAGGCAGTAGCACAGCTGACAGGGAATGCTGATGCTAAGCTCCCATTCACTGCTATTTTTGAGTAATGTCTGTCATGTCAGGCTGGAGAGATGGATATAACAATGGGACAGGTATGGGCACTGAGATACTTGATACAAGAAACTCATCTGGCTGAGAACATCACGGCCCACGAAATCTCTCCTCCACTGTCTATTTCAGTTCCTTGAAGAACGCTGGAATTCTGTGCCTTCATCTTTGTTGTCTGCACTCAGGACATCTCCAAGACATAGCCAAGGACCAGAAGAAGATAATGGTTAGCAACTATGATCCTCTGGATCAATGGGAACAGAAAAAAAGAGTCTTATCAAAATGATGGAAAGATTTCCTTTAGCAACTGCAGATTACTTCAAATCCCATTCCCTTTCACTAAAGGTACATGGTTCAATCCTTATTCATCTGCTGTGTGAAATAAAAGTGCAGCTACTGCTGTAAAAAAAAAAACAATAAAAAATGTTTCTATAAATATATTACCAGCCAAAGGAGAATCTCCATCCTTTACTGGAAGCAGAGGAAAACATAATGGCAAAGAATGAGGAAAAGGCAGAGGTATCTGCAAGGAGGTTACATTGAGATGGGAATGAATCTCTTCTCCCAAATAACAAGTGATAGACAAGAGGAAATGGCTTCAAGTTACACCAGTGGAGATTTAGATTGGATATTAGGAAAAAAATCTTCACTGAAAGGGCTGTCAAGCACTGGAGCAGACTGCCCAGGGCAGTGGTGGAGTCTCCATTCCTGGAGATATTTAGATTTGTGGATGTGTCTTTGAGGGACATGGTTTGGTGGTGGGCTTGGCAGTACTGGGTTAATGGTTGGACTTAATGATCTGAAAGGTCTTTTCCAACCTTAATGATGCTGTGATTCTAAAATATGTAAGAGGATACACATTTCACAAAAGTCAAACTCCCTTAAAATCCTAAGAAAATAATATGCTGCACTTCAAACACTCTTCCCCAGAGGAGAGGTTATAAAAACAATAGTTGAAAGATGTATGATCATTTTGCATAATGCACTACCGGAAGAGGTTCCAATGCTCATCTGATGGGTGCAGGAAAAGAATGGAAAATAACATAGTTGGGTTCAGACCAGGTGATCTTCCCAAAGATTCCTCCTGTCTCTTTTCTCAAGAAGCACATATCCAAGAGATTCCGTATGCAAACAGCTACTCAGAAGGGAGCAGGATACAATAATAAAAACCAACAGACACATTTAGAATAGTATTAAATATTAAAAGCCCTTAGTGAAATCCAGTAGCTTCTTGTTATATATGCCCCCAACTCACTGCAACCCAATGTTTTCCTGAAACTTCAGGACGATTTTAGGAGGAGGTGAATAAGTGGATGCTCTCCATACACCACACACATTAAAAAGGGGTAATTAGGCCTATTATCATGGGCTTGTCTGCTGCACATCAATCACACTCAAAATTGCAGAACATCTGTGACAGGGTTCAACAAATAAGTAATTACTATATACATTAACAATGTGTAATGGAAAAGGAGTCTTATTAATTAATCCAGTCTTGTGTTTTGATGAGCCTACAAACGAGATTGATAAAATTAAGAGTGTTGAGGTAATGGGCTTTTGAAGAGCACCAAATTTGAACTATTGAGTAATATGCTTGGCTGATTTAAAATAAACATAGTACAGTGTAGATTAATTGGAGACCAGCTGATATCTTTCCAAATTAAATAGTAAATGGCAAATGTTCACTCAGCAAGTGAACTTTCAGCCCCTATAGATGCTGGCTTACCAGTTGCTATTTAATGTTTTTATTACTGACACGGAAGAAAAGGTTAAACTATTATTTATTAAGTTTGTGGAATTTTGGGAAGCACATGGAATACAGAGGACAATAAAGCAAAACAATCCAGAGAGGAATTCAGTAAACTGCACACAAGCCAACAGCATGAATTTCAGTAAAGTCCTGAATGTAAGATTAAACAGTGGAGAACTTGCTTCTGAGGCATGAGAAAGGAGGCCAGAAGCAAACTGGGAAAAGCCTAGAAAGTGATAAATCTAAGTGGTTTAACATAGACACCTTCAGCAGCATAATGTGTGTACTAGAGATGTAAAATCAAGTAGGAGAAGCAAAGAAATTATAAAGCAACCCAACCTGGCATTGGTGCAACTGCTGCTGGTATTCAGAGCCTATTTTAGAGGCTGCAGGTACTAAGGAACCAAAAATAACTGAGGGAAAAGACACAAGAATGAATAAAGAATTGGGAAACTTCATTCTGGAGAAAGACATGAGAAAATTTACCTCTTTAATTTTACAAAGAAAAGGCTGAGAGGTTTCTTAATCACAGACTATAAGTATTCAAAGAGAGAACTGGAATTAGCTAACAAAATTTCTTCAATCTTAAAAGATCTCATAGTGGCCAATAGGTAGAAGTTAAATCTAGACATTCAGAACATAAATAAATCTAGTTTCTTTGGCAATTTTGCAAGGGTTGTGGGGTACTTACAGTCACTGGGAATCTTCAAACCAACTTTTTTTAAGTTTCACTCCAGTTCAAACAGCAATTAATTTAGGGAGGTCTTATGGCCTCTTGGCCTCAGTAATTTACCAGTTAAGTGACAGGACTTCAAATGCTTCTGTGGGAAGCTATTTTACAACCTAATAAATGTCATCTTTGGGAAGAGTTTCATGGGATTCTGCATTTGTCTTTAATACACTATTAATGGACCACACTGAGTAACTGAATCCCTTGTTTTCTGTTCTCATCAAAGCACAATTAAAATAATGATCTTTCAGCAGATAATAACACCTTTTTTAATACTTGTAAAGAATAATCAGAGAATAAATCAAGCAATTAATTCTTAGTTTTTAGTCATTCCTCCCACTCAAGACCCAAACCAATGTTCACTTAAGCACAGGAGTATGTGAGCAATGTTTCCTTCAGCCAAGCACTGGAGAAGGGGGAAATTTGGCATTTGTGACCCTCAGACTGCCACAGTTTGCGGTATCTTTACCCAAACCAGAAGACTACGCAGAGAAAACGGAGTTTCTTCCAGGGGCTGAAATAAATGTGGTTCTGTGGTTCACACTCACTCCTTCTCTCCATCTTCACTTGCTTTTTGGCTGTGGTTTGTCCCTTTGGTCACTCATGTTTTAATTTGCTTCATAATCTGAATCTTGCTACTCAGTGTCTAAGCACTGTGTGTGTTTCCTTAAAGACACAAAAAATCATAAGGCATAGAATGGTTTGGGTTGAATGAGACCTTAAAGATCCTCTCATCCCAATCCCCTGCTGTGGATGGGGACACCTTCCACCAGACCAGGTCGCTCAGAGCCCCATGGCCTTTAACACCTCCAGGGTGGGGCATCCACAGCTTCTCTGGCCAGCCTGTGCCAGGGGCTCACCACGCTCACCGTAAAGAGTTGTTTTTCTAATATCTGACCTAAAAAGCAGCACCTCAGGGGGCACCTGGAGTTGAACCAGGGACCTCTTGATCTGCAGTCAAATGCTCTACCACTGAGCTATACCCCCTTCCTGAGCAGCTGTGGTGACTAAATAAAACCCATTAGGGCATTCCCTGCCCCAGGGAGCTCACAACACAGAGTATGAACCAGCCTTGCAGAACTGGTCCAGCACAGACAGCCTCACTGTATTTCTTCCTGAGCCTCGCAGGAGACACACACAGGGGTGTAGGACTTCTGGGGCAGGACAGCAATGTCTTATGAATGAATAATAACTGAACCTTACAGCTAGTGCTGGACAGTGCCAACCAATGCATTGCAAAACGATGGAAAAATTGCTCTGCATTCCCTTTAACTCCCTCCCCACACTTCTTTCCAGATCTGGAACAGGGTTGCCTATCCAGCTCCTTTGCCCTGATGAGCACAGCAAGGCCAGCTGCACTGCCCATCCCTTTTCTCAGCCAGTGCCATGCCCTTCTACCCTCACCGGGGCAGGTGAACCCTCACAATCCAACTAAAGAGATAACTGTGACCCAGCGCCTCCAGGGACTGAATCTCCATCTCAAAGCAATGGTGATATTCCCCAAATGACAGTCCCGAAGTTCAGCCTTCACTGAGTAAATCCCACGCCTCTGGAAACAAGCTGGAGAACAGTAAATTTAGTAAGGAAACAGAGATCCTAGAGCTCCCTATTGCTTCACCAGCCCTCTGTCTGAAATGTTTAGTGTATCAAGATGCTTGCTAGAATCACAATACCTGTTCAAATACCAGGACAAGGAAACAGCATGCCCATGGGGTCAGCCAGGAGGCTCTGGGATGGAGAATCCAGTGTGGGCAGAATTGGACAAACATTAGATAACTAAGAGGAAGAGGCTGAATCCTAATGGAAACTAAGAGAATTTGTTTGCTCTAAATGGTGAACCACGTGGACTGAGATTTCCAAGCAAAGCATCTACAGACAAGTGCAATCACTGGGACTCTGAGTAAGGTCCCCAGACTGAACTTTCTGGCAGCATTTGCTGTGATTTTGATTCATACAAAGTTTGCGAGATCAAAAGTTGTTAGTAGTAGTGCTTTGGAAAGCATGATCTCTCTGAGGATGATCACCATCCCACAATGAGCTATCACAGCCAACCATCTTTCCAAACCGTCAATAACGATCTTAAACAAAAACAGTCTAACATTGTTCTCTTCTGTTCCCCTGACGTATCTCCCACCAAGTGTTGGCATCTATTCATCACTATGTGTTTCTGGGGCCTCCAGCCTATTTTCAGTCTGCTTTATAATCTTCATTTCCAGTCAATCTAAATTAATTTTTCAGCTCAGTCTTCATGAAACAATGTATTAATTGCCTCAGTATATGAATATACATCCTATTTACAGATTAAATGACCATATTCTTTTCACCCACTTGCCCTGCGGTTGGATCAAACAAAGTGATCAAGTTTTGTCCAGATTTCCTGTGTGTGTCATCCATGTTCCTTTTCAATGGTGAAATATGTAGAGGGGCTGCATACTTCCTACATTCCACTAAAGGAATCAAATCAATAACTAAAGTGTGCTCTGAGTCACACAGAAAACTCAGTAAACTCTTCTTCACAAGAGATGAGGTTTGCTTTAACTGCTTACAGATTTACTTTGTTTAGTCTTTTCTCCAGTATTCCACGATGACAAAATTCATCCCTTCCTTTTTCCATCATTTACATTCCGTTTTGGCAGCTCTCCTGAGGCTTAGCTAATATACATATGGCTCATTGTCAATGCGTGGCACAGCAAATTCTTCTTCCTTCCTTTTTTGGACTCTTTCACTAGACAGGGAAGCCAAACTTATTGGATAGTTACTAACTCTTTTAATGATTGCTGTTCATTTGTAAAGATCAATACAACATCTTTTCCTCTGTCCTCTGGTTCTTATTTGATCCTTCTGGTTTTCAGAGACAACTGTGTGAGCCAGCTTCTTGACTAATTGCAAGACAAACATAGCAGGCAGATCTGGTTTCCCAAGTTCCATTCCTAAGATTTTCCTGTTTCCCACATCCCTAAAATACGTCTCATAGAGGTTGTATTCTGCCCCATTCCTGATGTATTCAGTTAATGTTAGTGTTGGGAGATAGCGCAGAGATTCAGTAAATCCAGCAGTACTGACTTCAAGTTCTCATTCTGTGGGGCCTCCTAATGTTGTTAGACAGTTTGAGGTCTAAAATGGGATGAAAGGAGACAAGGCGAGGTAAATATGTCACTTCCACTCAAGGGGCTTTATGGATGTTTCCCAACTTGGTGAAAGTCAACTAACCCACAGGAAGTTCAGTAAGGTATATTGGCATGTGGAAAAGTTAGTGCCTACAGACACCCTTTGCGCAGATCAGAACTCCTTCTCCACCATGGATATGGGGTCACCCCAGTACAAGGATAGGATTCCGGATCAGCTTCATGTCTGAATCGTCAACTTTCTGTGATTTAAAGGGGGGTGGATCATGGTCATGAAGAAAGAACTCTTTATTTCTTTGTGTCATTCCACTACACATCAATACCCATTTCCATCAGCAGTCATGAAATAGCTGTTTCAACAGAGTTCTGGAAGTTTGAAAGCACACACCCCCCAAAAAAACAACCAAACATCTGAGAAGAAAAATGATGTTAATTGGAGAAAATGAAGTGTCCTGCACATGGGCCCTACCCTTTCAAAATACAAACATTTCCAAAAATTAATGAAGAGAGAAGCCTGTTCCAGCTGCCGTGTGACTCAGACTGGCATAAGTAACTGGCCAGGGCAGTTCTGGGACAGCAAAGTGGGGAGAAAATAAAGGCCAAATCCTGCCATGGTTCAGAAAACATGAAACTTTGAAGTAACTGAACACCAGACTGTTGAACACCCCTGGCTCCCACTATGTCCCACCAGTTCCACGTATCTGCTGTACACACAGGCCAGTGAAGCACAAGCAGCAACCTCTATCAAATACAGCAGTCACAACTGTATCTGTAATGCTTCTATCTGAAAACCTCATCACTTACTCGGGTGCTGAAAAGAGATGTGAACAAAGCTGAAGATATGGTGAAGATCTTCAAAACAGCCAGCTCTTGACGGAGCTTCAGGCTTGGGCTGTGGGTCCTAAGGATCTCAGAGAGACATAGTTGTGGAGTTCAACAAAGTCGTGGAGTTCAGCAACGATTGTTTGATGAGATGAGAAAAGCAAGACAAAAAAGATCAAAATGGACTAAATAAGTCTCTTGGTATCAGCATCTGCGACTCGCTTGCTATCAGCATTGTGACACTGCATTACTTTCTTCTGTTGTCTTGCCTAAGACCTATTGAAATGAGGAACAGCACATCTCAGACAATTTGTTCAAATCACTTCAAGTCTCTGAGTGATGTTAATGATCAGTGACCGAGGGTGGAGTGCAGAGAGGTGAATGGCAGATGAATGGCAGATGACAGCATCCACCTTAATGGAGAACTTATATCTGAGCACTTCCATGGACTCTCAATACACCTCATCACATCCTACTCCTTACCTTACTTACCTTCATCACTCCTCTGCAAAGTATCCTCATATTTCATTTTTTAAATGCAGAGGTGAAGAAAAGAGGGAATAATTGACCTGTTTAAGGTCACCCAGGTCTGTCCAAGCCTCCAGGCCTGGTTCAGACAGAGACCTCACTTGCACTTTCGGAGCTGCCGACGAATCTTATGGGTGCTTGGTCCTTAAGGATGTGCTCGGAGCTCTGCTGCTCCCCCACCTCATGACACCAGGCATTGCAAAACCTGTCATGAGCTGGCAGAACAGTTAAGGGCATAAGTACCAGTGTCAGACCTTGTGAAGGTGCTTCAGGTTTGGTGCATGTGCTCTAGGAGCTGCCAAATTTAAAGAGACTCAAGAAGATTTTTGCAGAAGTATTCACAGAGACAGCCTGTCTCCACATGTCTATCAATAATGCTCAAGTGTCAACACTTCCAGGCTTGGATCGAAGATGCCCTCACCTGCTATAGGTTTGCTGATGGCCATTATCTGGTTCATAAATGGGGAAAGTCAGGAACACAACAATAAAACAATTCTTCTCCAGTAACTCAGATCAGAGCTGAACTATAAAAAAAAAAAAAAACCAAAATCCTGGCTCAAGTATCCTGTATTATCTACAAAGTGATTGAACTGCTCCCCTCAGAGTTTTCTCTTTCACTCCTTTTCCATCACTCCCACTTCTCTCCCATTGCCAACCATGTCTCTAATTGCCATTTCCCTTCCTGTCGTCTTTTCCACCATTCTTATCCCAGCAATGATCCCTTCCTCCCAGTTCTGCTGCTTTGCTGCCAGTCTTTCCAAATGCCATTGCATCAGGCCATCTCCCTGGGACCAGAGCCACTTCTCTGGAGGGGAACGTGCAGCTGCTGTGTCTGGAAAGTAGCCAGAGGACCCCCCACTCCCCCCAGCTATGCTGCAGGAGGATGCTGAGTGATGGTGTCAGCAAAGAGCAGTAAGAGGCCTTGGCTGCCTGCTCAATACCTGGAAGCAGCCCCTAGTCACTGGAAAAGGGATCTGAAGGAGGAAGGTTGCTCCCCCTGGCCTCAACCAAATGATATTTCATCCAGCGTGAAGGAGATGTTGACAGACGTGTTGGTGTGTCATCACAGATGAGAGATTTTTGGCTGGTAGAGATGTGCCTCCACCAGTCATATCCACTCCAGCAAGAGGTAGGACACTATGAGAGGCTCCTGCTCACCCACAGCCAGAGGTGAATGCACAGCATTCCAGCCTGCTTGTAAAAAGGGCTGTCAGAGTGGGCAGAGGGAGGGCACAAGCAGGACAGCCAGCTCCCCTGTGTTATGTGTAAGGAGTCAGGGTTAGAAGTGGCTTTAATTAGGGCATCGCTGCTTTAATTTGAGTACACAGGGGGTTGAAAGTGTACAGGTTTCATGTTAACTTATTTTTGAACTCAGAAGGAAGGGTTGGACTTGCTATTTGTGAGCATCTCACTGATCTGCTCCTTATTGGGTCTATTGATCCATGGTGTCCGTCTCCAGTGCATCTCTCCCAGGATATACTTCATTAGTTCAACCCAACTACACACAGTTTGCTCTCAGAACACTCAAAGGCCAAATAAAGGGACTAGTATGGCATGCAGCCACGGAAAAGGGGTTTGAGCAGAGCACAGGTACTCTCCAGGCCTGCCTTCCCAAGCAGTGTGCCTCCAAGTGATGAAATGCAATGCTATCAAATATCATGACAGAAAGCACAAATATATAAAACATGAGGGTGCCTCTTAAAAATAAATGTTGCTCCAAGATCTTTTTCCCAGGAGAAGGAAGTTTCCAGCGTGCTGGCTCTCTGCGTGTGGTATCACATATTGCATGGTCTGTTCCCTATAAGCTCTCAACATATGCTACGAATCTGCCTCTGCACTACAAGTATTCTAAATCAGATGCTTATGCCTTCTTCTGATCTTTTGCAGTCACACGTACATACATTGGATTTTGCCACAGGCTATCCATCATTCCTCCCTTTCCAGCATCTGAAACGCATGACCCGTAATTTGGTTTTATGTGTGTTTTACTGCAGTTTCCATATAATCACATAGGAAACTTTAATTCTCACCTTATGAGCCCAAGTCTGCAGTTCTAATCCTCATCTCTCAGAAGTGTCATGACTGTATGTCTGATCACCAACAGTCCATATTTCCCACAAATGAAGGAAAAATCAAATTCAATTGCAATCAAAGCCTTACCTCTCACAATCAGTTGTTTACCTACATCATTTTTCACCCTCTACCCCAAAGTAACATTTAAAGCCCCTAGGCATTGCCAGCCTCTGCCTCTGAGTCTCCTCATTTCAGCTGTGGACTAAACACAGTGGTGCTGTATGAGGTGGACATTTTCCATCACCACAGGACAGACAGCTCTGCTAAGGCTTCCATCACCCTCTAATGACCCAGATTTCCTGCAGGCATCAAGGGGAAGCTGCCTCATCCACTGTAGACCTGTCATGTCTCAAGCCTGTGACTTGCCCTCTCATTCCTCCCTCTCCTCCCTTTCTACTCATTCACCAGGAATTCACCATGCCCATCCCCTTCCCTATCCCAGTCTGGAAGTGGCAGACACAGCTGGTTGGCATCATCTACCTTCCAACTGCCTCTTTTTAAGGCCATAAAAAGGAAAAGGGGCCATAGGTCACCCCAGCCCCCTGCTCACCCCAACCCCTTACCAGCTGTACAAACCCTCCTGCCCCAAGGACTGACATAATTTGGCACAGCACTCACCAGAACAGTGCTGTCGGTACACATGCATATACAATACCTCACCAAGTGATCCTGATCCCAGAAGGGCTCACCCACCACCTCCTGACACCATGTTATATGTGCCTCATCCCCTGCAATGGCACATTTCTGTTTACAGTCAGGGAATGTCACTCTTCCAGGGGGCAATATCCCAGGCAGAGGGAGATTTCTAATATGTCCTTCTTGGTTGGGTGAAAGAAGTTGGAGGACTTTTTAGCTCTCTGGAAAGGGGCTAACTAGGAAGGGGTGACAGGGAAATGGTCTCGTGAGATACCTGCCCTGTGCATGAAACAGATGGCACAGAGGCATCAGAAAAGCCCTGTAAACAACCAGTTAAGCTTTAGTCACAAGCCCTTTCATCTGCTTCAAATATAGGCTCTACCACCTTCCAGCTGGAGCTGGAAAACATCAGGTCTGCTCTGGCTGCAGGGCTTTGTGAGTTTGTATCTTCTGAACTCCTGCCTGGAGTAACTTTGGTGCTGGAGGGATCAATGCTGGGCCCTGTGCAACACATCAGTAATGCAGTGACTTATGCATGGAGGAGGGAAGCTGAGGAAATTCTCTCCCACTATAAACTATTTCTTGGCTCTTTGCATTAGTTGTCAGCCCTTGGGAATATATTTTCCTCTATCCCGGCTTTTCTGTGGTCTGCATTATCATTTGCTAAATATTAGCATGTGCTATTTATCATGAGGTCCACAACCCTTGTCCACTCCTGGGAGTTTGCAACTAAGTCACAGCAATAAATTTTCCGATATTCTATGGCCTTTACAGCACTAAGAGGCACACAGCTGAAATCATTATCTCAGAGCCTTCAACCCCTAACCTCACAGTGAAACACTCATCACCAACGGCACAGAGGATGCACATGAACACAGGTTGTTTATACTCACAGCAGATTCAGACTCAGGCTCCAAGTCTGCTTACTAATAATGATCATTACTTCAGCTCCTCTGGTTTTAAAACATGTTTGAAAGGCTCAGGGAAACCACATTATCTGCAACACTCTTTCAACAGCATGTTTGGTTTGTAAGAGCTGCTGGGCTAGCAAAGGAAAGGGTGTGTTTGTGGACTGGGGATCTGTTATAATAATATCATGGTGACCAAAATGAGCACCATGGTCTACAGTTACTGCTGTCCCTCTATGTTTAATGCAGAACAGAGTCACCCAAGACCTGACTCAAAACCTGTTGACTCCACTGAAAGTATTTTGCAGCAGCCCCTAGGAACCACTTGGACAAGACACCATCTCTTACTGACTTGCTCTGCCCACTGTGTTCAGCAATAGCTGTTATGTAAGAAGGAATTCAAACCTTGACTAGAAAGGTTACTTCAATATCTATGTATTTCTGATCCCAAAGCCCCTTTCAGTGTCATTCTTGGTTAATGACTAGAAATGTTCCAGCTTCCCTTGGCTACAGGATCTGATCCCAAGAACCTTCAAAGTAAACCAGAGTTCAGACTGAACTGGGTATATTTAATATGGATTTGTAGGGGTAATTAAAGAAATAAATTAAATGCTACCAGAATGTACACGTCCAAAGGAAACACTAGTCTGAGGAGTCTATTTTTCAAAGTTATCAAATCAGCCCAGGTTGGTTTCCACCGCCAATCTAAATAATGATGGATATTGTCCAATCTCTTTTCCTTCCAAGTAGGCTGAGAAATGACAGACAAGGTCATTAGTATGAGAGAAGAGACATTCTCCTGCTCTGAATGTCCCAGACAGAGGCACGTGGAACAGCTGCTCCTCTCTCGGAGAGGGAGAGCAGCAAAAGGAGAAGAGGAGACTTGAGCAGCTGAGTGGCCATGTCCTGTGGACAGAGGGAACAATTGGCATTAGCTGGTTTTCCTTTGCCAACATTATGGTGACAAAAATAAGAGAAAAACTGGACAAAAGTATTTGAGAACAGCCTAAGAACAAAAAATGGGGCAGCTTCCCCTGCAGTGGCAGGGCACAGCCCGCTCCTCTGTTCCTCTCTTGCTCTCTCACTATGATCGGAGCCAAGTTCAGGGTTCACTGGCCATTCCCTGGCCAATGCAAGACTTACTCTCCAACACACAATGGCCAGACAGTCTCAGTACTTCCCCTATAATTTTGCAGCCCCATAGCCCTTTCTGATAGTAAAGCTGTCTTGATCTGGAGCAGGGATGTTTTTTAGCATGCCAGGCTCATGAATGCCTGTTAACCCAGAAAGACTAAAGAAGAAACAAAGAGGGACTGGAAGAATAAGGATCAAAAAAACCTCCTTGATCTGAACTTCAAATCCAAGATATATCTATATTATTAAACTAAAGGCTCAAGAACTGGCTTGGAATTGTACACAGGTTGTAACTAATAAAATTTCCAGAGATATTTTGGTCCATTCTCCACCCTGGCACAGCCCAGGGGACAGCACAGCCAGGGACTTTTCAGTGCAGCTAGTTTGGGTATAGAGAGTTCCTCTATTCAGATGTGAGCCATGCCTTGCCATTTGCCCTTAGGGCCAGGGAACATTTTTATTGTAAAAGTGTAGCCCATGGGACTCTCTCCAAAACACAGTTAAATCTCCAAACTGGCTGCCCAGAATAACGGATGCCTGGCAGGTCATAGCTGCCTCCTTGATATATTCAGACTTATGCCGTGCTCCTTCTGCTGCTTGGGAGACACCAAGTGCACAGAAGATGCTGGGAGCTGCAAGTTGTGGGGACTCATCCTGGCACAGGGATTTCCTACGAGTAGGCACTGAACCAACACCAGTAATTGCCAGGACACATCTGTGGGGCAGGGACAGTGGAGTGGCCAAGCATGGCATGCTGCAAGACTGGCTGATGGTGCTGATGGGTTTGGGGCCAGCTGGAAAAGGCTCTAATTAGGCTGTGTTGGCTTTTGCCAAGATCAGGGCTGGGTAGTTCCTGTGGAGCTTCACAAACCACAGGGTCTAGTTGGAAGCTGCATGCACTAAACACTGTGCTTAGAATGGAGAGTTTCCCTGTGTTACTGGAGGTGTTTACTTCACTGGAGGGGCCTGGTCCCTCCTTCAGGTGACACAGGTTGTCCAAGCAAGCAGCTCCTTGCAGGCGTGGCTGCAGCTTGGCCTTCAAACCAGGCAGAGCCTCCCCTGGCACACAGAGCTGGGCACACAGGATGGCTGGGCAGTCAGGAAGCAGGAGGGTTGTGGAGGTGCTCATGGATCTGCTGGTGTCACCCCAGCTGCTTCCATGTGGACAAACATCACACAGACCTGGTGAAACTGGATCTGCAGGGGAATTCTGCCTGATAGAGTGCATAAACACCACCAGGAGTTTGACTATGGGACAAGCTGTCATTCTTGTGTTGGTTCAAGGCATTTCTGGTTGAGAATTATCATGTTTTCAATGCTACAAACTCCAGCCTTAAGAGAAAACTCTTGCTTCTGAGTTGGGTAACTTCCACTAAAACAAAAGATTGGGAAAAGTTTTCTTTTTTCACTAACTGGGAAAAGGAAATGCTCTGCAGAAGGACATGGATTCCTTTGATGTCTCAAAATAGAGAAGAGGTTCTTTGCTTTTCTGTGCCGTAAGAAGGACATTATTGCCATGTCCATTTTTGGGATCCGTTGTTTTCAAAGATGAGTAAAAACAAGAAATAAATAGCAACGACCCTCTCTCCTGCATTCTTGCTGTCCTGCATTCTTGCTGTCCTCCACAGGGACAGCTGCCAGAGAAAGGAAACTATATTAAGACCACTGCATCCCTCAGACAAACATAAACCCTTCCCAAGGTTTCATCTTTGCACAGTGACAAGAAGCTGGGAAGTCAACGTGTAACTGTCCACATGGGCATTCCGTGTGTGAGATCCCATTATTGTCATCACGGATCCAAGAAAAATTCAGCTGGTCAAATACCCATGATCCAGTGAAATATGACTGTTGAGTGCTTTTGAAAGGCCCTAGGCTGAAACATCAAAGACAGATTGTGCAAATATTAGGCAGGATCTATAAATAAACCAAATTGTCTAAAATATCACTTTTATGTGTATATATGGGCTACTGAGCTCTACGTATCTAGTCAGTACAAAAACAAATTTCCTTGGCTACAGCAAGAGCTGTGAAACCTCTGGACAGAATATATTCAGAATCAGAATCAAAACCTGAATCCCATCCTGCAAAACAAGGTTCAAACCCACTGAAGGCTAAGAACTCTTCAGAAGAGATGTTATTTACACAAAGCAGACATTATTTAACTATGTACTAATTTTCTACTTTTCTGGTAATAAGATTTGAAACTGTCAAAGACTAACAACTTTTAAAAAAAAGAAATTATCTGAAGCAATTTTGTAAAATTGTAATCAACAATCTGCTTGAAATTAATCTAGACATCATGAGGTTTGAAGACTTAGGAAAGTAATGACAAACAGTTATTGAAAATAGATTATTTTCTGGAAACCATATCCAAGATAAGAACTATCTGACCTAGCTTCAGATGTCAACAATGCAGATATTCACATCTGGTCCAGTCACCATGGGTTCCTTTAAAAATGAAAGAGAGAAACAAGCACTTATAAGGGGTACCTGAGATACCCATTGAAAATGAGATGAACTGCAACCTAGAAATGCCTTTTTCTTTTCGCATACTGACTACAAAGGGAGGCCAACCTATCTAGTCCATATGTAGCTGATTATACCATAGACAGCTACATCTGGTCAGCATTAGAGCGTGTTTAATAACATACCTGTTTGCAAATGCATTCCTGTTCAGATCAATATGTCTGTGCACTCAGTCCTCCAGCCTTCCACTTATACTCCAGGTTGCTAGTCCAAACCTTTAGTCTTGAACTTCAAAGTGGGCTGGACCCAGCTAAACTGAGACCTACAACTTGCTCAGTAATATCCCTCAGGAAAACACAACTCTCCGAGCCAGGATGAGACCCTTGAGACATGGAGACACAGAATTCCCTTCAGGAAGTCTGCAGAGGAGCACTTACAAGAAACAGAGGGATCATTACAAGTCCCTCTACATAGGAAAATATTTTTGCCATAACCAAAATGTCAATGCTAATGGTTAAATACATTTCCTTTAATAAAATCTGCCCAAGACTTCAGGAAACATATTTACAAAGAGCAGTCATGACAGAAAATAAAGCAGTTTGTATGATCATGGGTTGACGAGCCCCTCGTATGTAAAGAGCTGGTGAACCTTTTTTGCAACCTGGGACAGGTAAATCATTCTTTGCACCAGTCTGGCTTGAGAGCCCAAAAGCCTGGCTCAGCCATGAGTGTGTCAGCATCCCGGGTGTGGGGCGCAGTTTCTTGGCCAGCTGCTAAAGGAAGGTAAGTCAGCCAGACAGCCAGATCCACAAAGCAGCAGCTCACACTGTTATTAGAGGCCTGCCTCCCCATCTGGAAATTAAATGCAAACATATGCATATGCCTAAGTGTTGCTCAAGAGAAAATCACTACCCTGACAATGCTGAATGGGAACAGGAAGGAAAGAAAAACAGAAAGTACAAACCAGTATCTGTGCCTTCCCCATTTAATTTTCTGTACTGTCAGAGGTACTCTCATATTTAATTAAGCACAGCTTAAAGGACAAAGAATTATGAGGTGAGGAATTAAAGAAAATCCATTTGTTTGTTAGTACTATAACAAGCTAAGAAATATCTGACAGAAAATTTATATTACACATGTTTCAACTCCAATTTACTAGGTGGCTTGATCCTCCCAAAAGAGAGCCACAACATTGCACCAACATCCTATACTTCATTCTTCTCTGATACCCAAGGCATCTGCAGAAGGTTTTGATCATCTCTAATAGCACAGAGGAGAAAATTTGCATTTCCTCCCTCTGGGAATCAGGTACAGCTTTCACGCAGCAGAAGTCAGACCCTTTGATCAATATGCAGCATGTTAAAAAATGTGTGTTAGTATGTAATCCTGAGCTATATCCCTAATGATCTCATTTTTTTCACTGGGAAAAAAAGTAGAGAGGAAGAGAATTTAATATTAGTTATTTTTCATAGTAATAAGAATTATAACAATAAGAAACAACAACAACAAAAAAATAAGATAAATGTGAGACAGTCATTGAATTCATGACTGAATGAATTATCATAACAGCAATGGACATGTCAGGCAGGAGCTTAACACCTGATCGTTCCGAAGCTTCGTGTCAATAAAGTTCAACAGCAACTGTAGGCACTGAAAGCAGAGACTCCTCACATCTGAGTGATCATGTCTGCACTCGATGTATAAACCAAAACCCCACAGGAGGCGGGGAGGCTGCTGCTCTCTCCTGCCAGATGCTGAGCAAACAGCCCCAGGGCATGGGGTCTAACCACACCAGGCGGGAGGAAGCCCAGTGACTGCCCCAAGAGCTGATGATTGATCCGGGTTAAGCAGAAAACCTCTTGCTCTTAGGTCAGTGCCCCTCCACTGGGCCATGCTGACTACCATGCCTGGGTTAGAGATGTAGTAGGGGGTTGCCCTTCTCTAAGTTGTTATTTTCTTTCTAATTTTTCATGGACCGTTTTAAAAAAGGTATTTCTTGTCCATTCCAAGAGGCACTTTTTTCTTCTAAAGAAAATACTTTGAGAGTTTCACCAAAGCTTGAAGCAAATACCTATGATCCAGGGACTAAATAGTGCAATCCCCTTTTACAGGTCAGTCCTTAATGCATACTCCCCAAGTCCCTGCAAGCTATGAGCATCCAGGTTGGGGCAACTTTTGACCAAATCAGATTTGTTGGACTCCAGATGGAGCTGCATACCAGTTTTCTGCCTCTCCCTGAGGCTTTGGCTTGAACCAAAATGGAGTGACAACCATTCAACAAAGAGACCTCCAAGACTGTGCCCTCCCTCCCTTACTCCTTCCCCTTAAGGCATTGACACCAAGGTCCATCTGCTGGGATTAACCAGCCTCCAGAGTCTTTGGAGGCAGCTGTGAGATGGCTTTCAAAGATAAGAGATGGCCCAGGGTGGGATCATGGGTAGGAATTTAGCTAAATATCTTTGGAAGGGATCTAGTAGGATTTGCTTCGTTGTTTATATTATGCAGTATCAGTCGTCCTTAAGACCTCAGGCCTGTGTGTCGGTGAAGCTGGAAACACAACCAGCCAACAGAAGATCCTGATACTGCTCCCCGTAGTCCTGTTTGCCCCATACAGAAATGTTTCCCTACTCTGACATTCACAAATTGCTGCGTTCTTGGGCTCAGTTCACCTAAATGAGGGATAATAAGTGAAATACCGAGCAGTTCAGGATACTTGGGACTGAAACTGCAGAAAGAGAGTCAGCTTTTCTTCCTGGGTAATGGTGCTGCTCCTGCCCGATGCTGAAACAACAGTCATGGCTAATATAATGAAAAGAGAGTTTAAGTCTCTGCTGGCCCCCAGGGGGAAAATAATCATAAGCCTGCTCAGTGTTTGTTAAAAGATACAAGTAATTGTGGAAAAAAACAACAAAAAGACAATTGAGTGGCTGGGCAGGTTGATTTATGACGAAAGATTAAAGGAGCTGAACATGAATGGCTTAGCTAAACAGTGACTAAAACAGGACATGAAAAGTAGCCACTGTCAACAGTATTTAAGTGTCTGTCTGAAAGGGCATTAGCTGTTTGGGTGTGGATATTTTGAATAAATGGAGGTCTTGAAAAGGAGGTCGGAAATGCAAGTGCCAGATGAATGTTGAGGAAAGTTTCCTGAAGAACAAGACTCCCAAGGCAATTGCCTCCCCACTGTAAGGTGGGGTGGCCCCCAAAAGGTCATCTGTGCTGACCTAGGGAACTTGTGGGACGTGTCTACTCTTAAATGCCTCCCTGGCATCCCCATCTCTAAGCACCAGCGCAGAGACGACCAGACACCAAGACTGTAAAACCCCATTCCAAAACTTCCATACAAACAGAAGATAAAATATCCGTACCTTGAGCCTCAGAGATCAAGCAGAAATGCAAGAAAATGTCCAAGGTGAGGGGAAAGGGTGATCCCCTGGAATTCTCTTATACTACTGAAGGATGAAATAGGTCTGGGTTCATTCACGGGTAGTGAGAAGACACATTAGTATCAGCCTCTACACCCTACCATCACTTGGCCTCCCCCAAACAAGAACTTGAGCTAAGGGAAATGCTTTTTTAGTGACACTAAGGAGACCCATGTTGGTCATCATTCAGCTGTTATAAATCACATAATTCACGTAAGGCACAGCACCCATCTCCCTGCCTAGTCCACACAGGACTAATGGTTTGACCATGGCGAGCCACACCTCAGGTTCAAAACAGCAATAAATTAGAAATTAACTTGCCATATCCTACTGCTTTCTTTTCATTTCATATGATCAAGGACTGGGCAGGAAATATTGCACGGTGAGAATTCCACCTGGAGAACAAAGCACGTATCTACTCATCTAACAAAGCCAGCATAGAACATATATTGATAAGAGAGTTGATAGCTCTTAGGTTCAGCTGCCATGACACAAACCCCTGTGTAAATGTTGTCTCCACACCCAAAATGAGACTAACACTTTCTCCCAACGTTTGGCTGATCCTGCCTGTGTAACCACTACATCTCTCATGGCAGGAAACGCTTCTTAGCAACTGAGTGCATTGCACAACAATCCTTGCTGAGGCCTGTAGGTGTGGTAACATTCATAGAACTAATAGTGGACTTCCCAGCAATTAAATTACACATTTGATCATACAATCATAGAATCATTTAGGTTAAGAAAAAAGCTCTAAGATCATTGAGTTCAACTGTTAACCCAGACAAGTTTGTCAGTAAACCACAACCCTAAAATGTACCCATGCCCATGTAGCTCTCCTCAATGGGTTATAGACACCCCTGAGTGCCTATTATATTGATTTTCTATTACGGCAACAGTTCACAAACCTCAGTTGTACCAAGACACCATCACAGAGGTCACATATATGTGCACCTTTCATGACTTTCTAAAAATTGCTATTTTTTTTTTTCTTCTCTCTGTTTTGGTTTTCTAATTCTCTTTTCATGGTCAGGAACAAATTTTCCAAATTTTCATTTTCCAAATCCCAGAGTATTTCCTGTTTGTTTCACATTAAAGTGGAGAGAGAGCAGCTAGAAACCAGCAGGGCAGTGGTAGGTGCACAGCAGAGAAACATGCACGTGCTGGCAGCAAAGCACCAGCTGTGAATCCTTTTATAAAGGGTGCAAGGAAATGTCGTTGTCTTGATATGTTTTTAAAAAGGGAAGACAAATATATATTAATGCAAATATATCTTAATTGGTCATGGTGTCAAACACTCCCTTTAAATTTAATCTAATGAGTGTTTCACTGAGCTGTCAGCTATCTCCAGTAGCCTCCAGGCACTAATGAGTGAGCATCAAGGTGTCAGTGCTTCTGGCATTAACCTCAGTTAGGAGGAGTTAGGGTGAGCACTGAATCAAGGGTCAGCCATTCATTGCTGAGACATTCCTCTGGCTGCAGCATGCAGCCTCCCACTTGAAAAGGGCTGGCAGACTGGCTGCCAACCTCGTCACCAGTAAAGAAGTCTTATACCTGCCAACATTACTGTTAATTATTATATTTGAAATCTGCACAGGTCTTAACAGGCATGGAGACACAATAGTAACCCTATTTATGAGGCTATTCAGTGAAGTTCCCAGGTAAAAAAATAACTTGTGGTATTAAAATTATAAATATCTACCACTTACTCCAGGTCAGAATTTTAAAAACATCATTAAGGACATCAATATGACAAAGAATAGAAAGTCTGTACAGCAGGGTTAAGCTTGCAGAAAAAAAAAATCACCACATAGATAACCCGTGTAACTTTAATTCTGCTCCACTTCTCTCTCTCCAGAGTTCCTGAAAGATTTCCTTTAGATATATGACATTCAGATGTCATCTTGCACAATCATTCTCAGGTAGATCTGCTTTTCTGAGGTGAAGTCATGGATGGATCACAAGTGATTTTGAGGCTGTACCCCTCCTATTCAAGCGTGGAGGTCTCAGGACTGCCAGGCAGAACCCCTCAGATCCACCCCAGGCCTGAAATCCATTCTCTAGATGGCAGATTACTGTTCAGCTTCAAGAACATGTGCATATTTATGCCAGAGGAAATCATTCAGTAAGAAAATCTGTTTAGTAACCTCGAAGTTGTGTCAGCCACCATAAAATATTGATTATATTGCAGTTTACTATTACAGTTATTACAGTAGAAACTACAGGTCTGTTATAAAACTAAATTTCTAAATTTATAGAATATATGAATAATAGCAGAATGAAAAACAGAAGTCCCACCTGCCTCCTTCCCATCACCACTCCACTATGACAGACTGACCACCCTTCCCTGCAGTCTTCTCCTGTGACTTTTAGGCCATAGTCCTTACCAACTAAAACAAAACAAAACAAAATAAAACAAAACAATACAAAACATAGAGATAAAAGGAATAAAGGTCTCAGGTGCACACACTTTATGAACAGTGGAGGTCAGGGGTTGCAGAGTACTTTAGCTAACTCTTTTTGGGACTCTTTTTCCATAGCAGAAGCTCTATACGTCTCCAGAGTTGAGGGACCACAGCAGCAGGCTTGCAAACCTTGCCTAATTGTAAGGTAGCACTTGTCTTACAGCTCATTCTGCTTAGGATCATCATAAAAAGCATCCTTTGAACTCCCTCTCTGCTTCCTCCAACCCCATCTTCCTTCCTCCCCATCCCCAAGGCGATGATTTTTATCTCCAAGCCTCCATTTCTTCTCAGCAGGAATCAAAGGGTTTTCAAGCCTTTCCCTTGAGGTAACAGCATTACCTGTTCCTCCTCCACCTGAGATGCAGAGCTCTGCTTCCTCAGAATATTTATTTACCCTAATCTATGTCAGACACAGGCTCATTCTGCTCTGGTAATGAGGAGTTGCTGTGTCTGGGCCAGCCAGGCCAGGCGTGTTTGGACTCTCCCGGGTTGATTCATGTCAAGTGACAGCGAGCTGTCCAGTAAGCAAAAGACAAACAGGAGCAGCACAATGACAGCTTTCAGTTACCTGATTTACCAAGCTTCATCTTAAAACCAATAAGGCTGTTTGTGTCATGTTTCACATCCCAGTGCAATCACCACTGATTAAACATAAACAGCTCCTTGTCCCTGTAGCATGTTCCTCCTTGGTGCAGGATGGCAGAGCTGCTATTGCCTGCTATGAGCAGGTACCTCCAAGCCCATTAGCAAAGCATGTACCTCACTCACTTCAGCACTGATCAGCAAAAGAGATGGCATCTTGCCTTTACCCTCAGGTAATCCATGAACTCCAACAGATCCATGCCATGAATCCAAACCATGAGTCTTGCTGACTGAGGGGTTTCCTCTTTGCTTCTCTCTGAGATCCAGGAAACTGCATCCACAAAAATTGTTAAGTCATCATCAAAGGTAATAAAATCACAGCCTCAGAAGTCAGAAAATGTCAGCCTTGAGCTATCTGGTCACCCATCATGGTGCAGTCTTTAGTTACACTGCCACTGGTTTTGTAACAGGTTCTGTGAACTATGACTAATTCTGAATGGGAGGTCTAAGTTTCTGAAAGGAAAACAAGCTCCTTTCTTTTCCTTCACCTGGATGGAAATGGGCAGAAGTCTGGAAGCAGGTTCAACAAGTCCATTTGCTTGCAGAAACTGGTGATGTAAGAGATATTACATCACGCAATGAAAATTTACTCTGCCCCTTCTCCCATAGCACCAGCTGCAGTCCTTGACAGTTTAGAACAAGTCTGACCTTGAGAACAGAAGTCCAAAACAAGAACAAGCAGACAAACAAAGAAGTCAGCAAATACAGTGACCCCATCCTAGCTCCTGGAAACATTTAGGGAATTAATAAGGTTGAAATGATGAAAATGGACTGCAATCCCATGCAAAACCAATTAACAGGAAAATCCCTCTCCAAACCCAAGTGTAGAGATTGATATAATCCTGAGCTGAGGTGCAAGACACCAAGCTGCTATTTGAGAACTTTTTCGGCAATAAAACTCATGGCTAGAGGTAATTTCTTAGGAACTTAAATAAACATTCTGTTTCTCTTGTACTTGGATAAATCTGCAAGAGTTGGAGATCTGTCAAACAGTGGAGTGGAAACCAATAAATATAAGTAGAAAACACTGGTATTATCATTACGTGGCAATGATAATTTTGGCCAAAATAAGCATTTACATAAGAACATGGTGGTTGAAAGCACCTAACCAGATCATAGAACTGTGGAATCACAGAATGGTTTGGGTAGGAAGGGACCTTAAAGTTCATCTAGTTCCAACCCACCCCCGCCATGGGCACGGACATCTTCCACTACAGCAGGTTGCTCAAAGCCCCATCCAACCTGGCCTTGAACAGTTCCAGGGATGGGTGGGTGTAGATGTAGATATCTGCATTGTAGAGGCTCTACATGTAGATAGCATTATGTCAGCTAAGCACCAGGAGCCCCCTTTACAGTCAGTACAGGAGAGCTGTCACTCCAAATATGCAGTTCATCTCTTTCAGGCACTTACTTTGGGATGAGATGATTTGTGCTTCAAAAGCAGCTGCTTCTCCACATTACCTGTAAAAGGAATTTTTCTCAGATGGGAATGTCTACCCTATAAATCTCTATGGCTTATATGTCTACACTTGGTCAGATGAATCCCACTTCATGAATTTTTCAATATTTGTAGTCATTACATGGGGACTGGATAGCTTTTTATAAAATACTCTATAGCTTGAAGAGAAGCATAGGCTTGATACAAAAATTACTGGACAAACTTCTATTAACTTAGGAAAATAAAAGAATTTGAATAGATGTCCTAAACTATTTCTGAACTCAGTGTCTTGACAAGGAAAGTAGCCACATGGAATTATATCATATCATTATTCTGTTCTTTATTTATTTGGTAGGTCAAACCTATGTGGCCATGAATTTCAAATCTACATGCTTGTGAGTTCTGTTTCACAGCATTATACAAGAAGCCCAGTTAAACAAACATTATCAGACATTATACATTCAGTGGAACATCCCTAGAGCTAGATTGCCTATAATGTTTATTTGTTTGTAAACAGCAATTTTATTTCAACTTTTGAAGAAAGAAAGCTTGAATTACACATTCTGCATCTGTCTTTTTCCTGCAAGACCCTGCCTGCATTGCCCTGTTTCAAAGGGGTGTAAAAGGCTTTTGTTTTTTCTTGGAAGTCTGGAATTGCTTCTCTTCTATTTTTTGCAGATCTTGGAATTTAGTTTTATAGCAACAGAACGCACTTTCGCAGTAATAAAAATACATTTTCTACGTTGATGAATTCATAAATTTTAAGAGCAAAAGGAACCATTACATTCATCCCGCCTGAGGCATCGATAGATTTACTGCACAGGAGCTAATGGACCAGAGCACAGTCCCTTTGAGATGACAGGAGAGAATTTGTGCAGCTTTTTTGCCTCCCTCCTCATCATTGTCATCATGAGGGCAACCACCTCAGAGCTGCCTTGTTTAATGCAGGCCCTGCCTCTAGTCCAACTTGAAAGAAAATTTATTTAAACACAATATTTTAGAGAAAGCCAGGCTGCTTTCCCAAGCACTTAGAGAAAGCAAAGGTCAGCCCACCCCTATTGCCCCAGAGCACCTCAACCACCTCTCCTTGACCCTGTTTGGTCTCCCAGCAGCACCAGACACCCCAAAGCAACAGTAGCTGCTGTCCCTGTGCTCAGGCTTTGTTCTTTACCTGCACAGTTCTCTAGTTGGGATGTGAAGCACTTGGCCCCTGGGACTCAGCTTATTGCTTCATAAAGCAGGATGGCAGGATTATTAATGTGGCAGAACTGCAGGATTTTCCAAGCAATTTATGAGTTACCATGGCAGTTCATTAGCTCTCAGCCCAATGACCCCTTCCTGGCAAGCATGAATCAAGCAGGAGGCACGCACACATCTAAATGTATGACAGATATTCACATCAGAAACACATCCAAGGCCATATTTCCTCCATTTTGTTCAGCACATGTCCAACCGCAGCACTAAAAAGTCACCAGTTATCAGGACTGATAACCAACCCACTGAAACACATCTAGACTCGACGAAATTCACAATCCCCATCTTTTTCTTTTATTCTCATCAAACCATTTGTGATGGAGGCCTGCAATTAAAGAACAGCAGGTCCTTAGCAGAGGGTTTACATTTGCAGCCTCCATGGACTGCACCGGGAGGCAGGTCTGGCAGTGGGGAACAGTGGACACTCTGAATGGCTCCCTCGACTTTCAGTGCTCAGAATAAGGTTTCACTTTAAACACAGGCAAGCCCCTCGTCCCCACTCAAGGAAGGATTTGAGAAAATATTTAACTTTCATGGTAATTATCCATGGGTCTTAAAATAAAGCACCCACTTCAACGCTTCCTTGAGTCCAAGTGGCACTGTGTGCATGAAAAAATTCCACAGGTTTTCATGCAGTGCTCTGTTAGGACTTCAACAGAGGCCAAAAAAACAAGTCTAGCAAACTAGAGAGGAAAGAGATATAGAGAAATAAAGGGAGCCTTTGAAGTTAATAACAATTAAGAAAATGAAAAGGTCATGAGCACAGTAAGTTTTATCAGTAAGTATAAAACCACTATCAAGCTACACTCAAATATTACGATGTTTTATACCTAAGAAAGACAGGGAGAAAGGGAGATGTTTGGGGGAAGAGGAAACAAGGAGAGAAAGACTTCTAGTAAGTCTCTATTACATTCTTTTTCTCAGTTGCATTAATGCTTTTTTTTTTCTTTTCTCCTCTAAGATTTTCAGGGTATTTTAAAGAAAAGGCAAAGCTAAAATTTTTTTATCTGCCTCTATTACAGCTGCCACGCTCAGAACTCAACCTCACCATGCCTTATGTACTTCCCAGAATTAACTTGCCTTTTCCTTTTGAAAAAATAATTAATGTATTTATTAGTGCAGTAATGGGACCCACATACTGGAAAATCCCACCTTCCACACCACTCCATTAGCTAAATCTGGCTTTGGGCCAAAATTTTGTATTTCAGCTCCTGCCAAGGTTCAGGTTTGGAATGTTTTTACATTGGAGGATTTTTCATCTGTTTCCTTGTCTGGGCTAATGGGACCCTAATGCACACAAGAGGTCTCTATCACTCCAGGGTACTTGTTTGCTTCAATCATCTCGTACATACACACGAACTGGTGGCATTTCCCTCTCAGCTAAGGGATGCAAACAGGCCTTGAACCTATGATGCAAAGGGGTATAATTTGATATGGAGAACTGCTGACTTGAGACATTGCCACTGGCTGGAGTAATTACAACCAATATTTTAAAAATATACAGCTGGGCAAGAAGTCAGATGGCACCTTTATTTAAGAACAGATTAATAATCAAAATTGTGTGCATCTGGCAGGAATTCTCATGTCCAATAAAAAATGGAGGCTAGAGGAATGAACCTCCAAAAATATGGCTATGGCTTCAAGAAAGCAAAGCTGTTGCCTTATCCATTCCCCTCTTGGAAATCTGGACTAGGGCCCAGCTCCTGCTATCAGACTAGAGAAGAGCAGTGTGGACATGATGACCTGAGAGACCTTGCAGATATTCTCCTGCCAGGACTGGGAGGTAAGACACCTCACCAGCTCTTCACTAGGCATTGGTCTACACAAACACCACCAGCCTGTCACAAGGTCCATCTCAGTTGCGATTTCTGCAAACAACTCATGAGCTTTCAGTTAATATTACCTTTTGTCACCTCATAAATTGCTTCCTCAACAGATTTTTTTCATGAGTTGCTATCAGAAGAAGACATATTGGTCTCTTTCCAGTTCTTCCCATGCTTTAGCACCAAAAGCAGAGCTCAGCTCCTCTGTCCCCATAGTTACTGAAGTTCTTCACATCGGGGATGTCTGCATGAGGACTCTTCCCCCCACATGGCCACGTCCATCACTGTTCTTGCTCTCACCACCTCTTCCGAAGCAGCACAGCAAGTCAGTAACACTGGCCAAGGACACATCATAGTTTTTCTCACAGGTAAGACCAGTGACACATGGCAGGGCATTTCTGCCACAGTCTGGCAGACAGGGAGTGACAGAGAGGAGCTAACTAACTGCACTGCCTGATCTCAGAGAGTGATGGGGTCACTTATTTGAAGCAGCAACAAAAAGGGTTGAAGTGATGCTCATAGAAACCCATTTGTACACCCATCACATTTCCCAAGCTATGCCAGGGTCACTCTGCATCTTTCCCTGCTCTCCAGGAAACAGCGTCAAGGGACAACATGTTTCCAAGAGCAAGAGGTGGGAAACAGGGATATGTATTGAGATACAGGCCACAGGGAAGTGCAGTCATGCCCGTTTGTCACAGCCTGTCCCTTTTCACTCCCACAGGTTTGGTGAAAGTAGGAGAGCACTGTACCAGGAGCCGTAATGTGTGCATCTTTATGGAAACCTGAAACAAACAGACAGCCAGCAGGAGGTTTTCTACACTGCTACCATCCTCTAGGCCATAAGAATACCAAATTGTTTGGTTTTATCATTTCTTCTAAAAGAATTCCAGGACTTAGTTCTGTCTGGTGAAAGCACACAGAACTGGAATTTGATTTCTTGTTTATTTCATTTTCACATTTCGAAGGACTTTGCTCTTTGAGGCAAGAAATATGTGTCTGTTGATCACAAAATCCAGCTCAGAGACATGTCTGAGATCATGGTTTTGAAAAGGAGCCATGGCCACCTTCAAAGGATGAGGCAGATTTCACCCACGGAAAAGCAAAACATGCCATTTTGTGCTCTCAAGCGTGACTCATTTCCTGATGCAGTTAGACTTGGACTAGAGAGTTAAGGTCAGATTAAGAGCTCATTAGTGCCTTTTGTAGTGGACTTTGAGACCAGGACCACAGTGCCAGAATAAGGCTGTGGAGGCCTTTGAAGGAGAAATCCTCTTGGAAATACATCATGGGGCTCTGTTTGTTTTCCCTGGATTTTCAAGGGATGGAGCTCCTGTTTTTCCTGCTACACTGCCTTCGTTTCTGTCAAATCCCATGAGGATAAGCTTCTCTCTAGTCTTTTTATGAGAAAAGTGATATAAAAACATCACCTTCCTGACTAGAAAATTCACAGGGCTTTGCATGGATAGCCTTGCTACTTCTTGCTGCATCACTTCAAACAAAACCCAACCTTCCTTCCACTCCTGCCAAATGAAACAACAGCCAGACAATCTGGGAGCCTGATGCTCCTGCATCAATGTCTCTGCTCCTCAGTGTGCTGCACATCCACCATACTATAGCCACTACACAAAATGTTATAGTGACTTCATCTCAAATGCTTTCTGTCTCACTCAGCATCCTGCAGTTACACAGAGAGTGACCCACAGACCCCTTGTTGTCTGAGGGCACAGAGAGCTTCTCCTTTACTACATGCCCCACTGTCTGCTCAGCACATTCAGTACAGCACCAGAATTTCCACTTCCAGATGGATGCAGAAAGGAACACAGAGAGAGAGACTGAGCTAAGCCTAGCAACAACTATGTAAGCAAAACACTGAAGGAAATATTTTCAAATATGTCAGCTACAAATGACCAAAATGTCATCACAGTAAGAAGACAGATGTTGTTTTTATACTACAGGACTCAGGCAGGAACAATTTTTCCTCTGTTGCAAAATAAGATGACTAGTCAGGTAAGAGCACAGTGTCTGCTCAATGCTATGACTTAAGCTCCCAACTGAGAGCTCTAACTGTTTATTTATTTTTTTGTAAATAACAGTATTTTGTTAGAAAAATTGTTGCAATGTTTACCTGAAGATTTTGGGACTGATTTCCTACTAACACAGTGGATGAGTACAGATTGGTAATCACCTGATTCTATGGTACAAAGTGAAATAAATACAAAACAAAGTAATAAGGATCCTACTGATAACCATAGCTTTGCTGCAGGATGCCAACATTCAGTGTGCAAACATCCACTGAGCAGATTAACCTCACCACCAGATTTCCTGCCTTGAAAAAGCAGCTGAATGGGTTAATAAGATACCACTTCCACATTTTTTGCTTTTTTCTATCAAGCCAATGAGTACAAAAAGTGACAGAATTAAACCACTCTGGTGATCCAAAGCTTTCGCATGTTGACCAAATAAGAATCACCATATGGCAACTGGTAGTTGAACAACTTTTTAAGTCTTCTTGTTCTCCACCCACCACTGTTCAACAAACATAGACCCCTGTGAGAGTTAAAGTAAGAGAATTTTGTAACTTACCACAGGTGTAGATGACATTAAGATGCTTTTGGATGCCTGGGTAACAAGGATCTCCAAATTCATAGGTGCTGGCATATATGCTGCAGCTTCTTTTCCCATGACAGCGCTTGATCATGAGCTGGAGAGCAGTAGCTGACTGACACTCTAAAAGGGAAAAACAATACCTATCCATGAATATTTGTCCATTCACAACAGAAATCACCTAAAAATTATAGGTTGCAGACTGTGAGAGCATATACAAGATTTCCATATTTCAAAGTCTTTGTGTTTACATGGAAAGGTGTATCTGACTCTAACACACCTCTAATAAATTGAAAGAACACTGAAGAATCAGAAACCATACAGCCATAGAAAGAAGGCTGAGAATAAAAGATATTTTATCTTTGTAACAACCACAAGAGGTACCTCAAATCTTCCTCTCTGGCCCCTGCTGAAGACAAAGGTGATCAGTGTCCCTGTCTGCTTTTAGCTGTAATAATTATATTATCATCTATCATATAAGTAGAAATACTGTTTTAATCACATTCATTCCATGCAAGTAGCAACACTTGTCATTTCAAAAATTTAGATTATGGGAAGTTCCAAAAGCAACTGTTTTCCCAAGTTCTGGGAAAGTAGTTTTGCCTGTTTTCTTACCCAGGGTGAGAACAGTTTGCACAGATAAGGTCCAGAGGTTTTAAGCGCAAGACTGACAGTTTGCTTTCACTGTCCAGCCAGGACCAAGCTCAGGAGGAAACTTGCAAGGAGACATTTCTTCAACATTGAAGTGTTGCTAAAAGTAGCAGGACAGCTACAGAGAATGGAATACAAACCCCTTTAGGTCACTAATCAGGAGGCAAGGAAAGGGAAAATGGACCTCAAAAGGTATTGAGTGCTAGAACCAGGATAACAATAAAAGCCATGAGAGACACGGGAAAGGCACAGAAAACCAAGCCTAGAGGGTAACATGTCTTTTTCTCAAATCAAAGGCAGCATTTTATTTCACATGCTGCAAATGACAAAAGACGAAGGCTCCATGCGATCATTTTCATACTGAACCACCCAAACTTCCTTAGGGGATTTCTGATCCAATGAGTGTCAGAGGTTCCAGGGGAAACATCTGGCATGCTGCAATCCTGGTTCATTGTCTTTTTGCAAATGTCCAGTTAGAGAAAGTCATCAAATCGAAGTGCTGCAGAGGATTTCATGGAGGGTGCCTATTCTTTTTATTTGTTATTGTTCTCACACAAAACAGAGAACATCCCACAGCTGTCTGCTCAGGGGCCTTGCCCTCTGGCACAGGAACATACTGTGTCCATGGGAGTGTGGGGAATTACCCATTACTGGTTCTGTGAGAGGCACAACAAGGCTTTTGCATCCAACATCCCCAGGGACGGGCAGCCTTTGGGACACTCCTCATGTAGGAATATGTACGCACTAACAAACTATAGACTCTGCTTCCCACCTTAACAGATTGAATCAACTCTTCAGGTGCCAAAGCTGTAGATTCAGCACACTGAAAATGCTTCTAAGAGTTTTATTTGTCATACACCTTCACACTGAGACTGACAGCTTTTCTAGCCATCACTAGTCACGTCCTGGTATTGATGGCCTCCTTCCTCCCATACAGTTCTGAGCAGGCCATGGTCTCCATCCAAACTGAGTTTAGCAGCATCCGTATCAGGAAACCAAAGGGGCCTAAATTATGGACACACCTTTGCTTAAGTGCTACCCTGTTCCTTAGAATGATTTTGCCAACTAGCATTACTCCAAACAGGTAATACAGCCTGAGATACAAAAGGGCTAGTCCAAATAGTCAATTTGCAGAAGGCCCCCACTATATTTCGGATGGAAAAGCAGTAGTATGTGGTGGAGGGTTTAGTTGCATGGGCATGAGGTCAGCCACCACAGGGCCAGGCAGCAGAGTCTGTCTCACTGTACCCCATACAGACCAGCTGCTGTGCCCATGGTAGGTGAGCACGATCCCAATGTTACCTTTATCAGGTAGTAGCTGCATTTATTTTCCCAGCCCTGTCCATGATACCCACTGAAAATAGCATGTCATACTGCCCAGAGGGAGCTGTGGGCCCCTGCTCTAGACTCTTCACCAGCCCAATAACAAATGCAGCTGTAGCTTGAGTGATAGGAGCCTCTTCCACATAGCCCAGGATACCCAGATAGCTTCTAGGTAGCTTCTAGGTAGCTCCATCTGCCAGAAAAGGTCCTAACACTGCAATCCTTCACGGCATTTTAGCAGTGCCCAGGTCCAGCCTGCACTGTTTGGGTACACATTCACTGGTAAATGAAAACTTACCCTGGACTATCTGTAGCCCTGAGGCCAGCTATGCTGGCACAACTCACAACCATTAAACACTATTACTCTCCAGATCAGAGCAATGATACCCAGTCCTTGTTCTACAACTAACCTCAAATCATCCCTGGAAGTGTTCAAGGCCAGGCTGGATGGGGCTTTGAGCAACTTGGTCTAGTGGAAGATGTTCCTGCCCATCGTAGGGGGATTGGAACAAGATGGTCTTTAAGGACCCTTTCAACTCAAACCATTCCAGAATTCTATGATCTTCTGAACTGCCTAGGAGAGTTATTTGGGCCAAAGCAACAAACCATGCCATGGACCATGCTACAACCTCACACTACAGACGTGTTTCCAGTACCTGTGCTCCTGGTACTGCTCAGTTACCAGTATACACCTAATCCTACACACTCAGCTTCTCTGGTGACAGACCAGGCCCCATATTCACAAATATTAGCAGTGATGTCCTCAACTCTCCAACTGCCAGGCTGCTCCAGCTCAACCTGCACCAGCCAAAATGAGCAGAAGAGCAGAAGGGACCCACTATGCTTCAATTACAGGTGAAGATGAAAGCCCCTCGTACAGAAAGCAGGGCACCAAGATTGCAAAAGCCTCTTTTACATGAACATTTTGCAAACCATAGGATGAAAAATATATCCGGGGGAAACGTTGCCTGCTGGGACTGTGGCACATAAACCACCCAATAATTTAGCTGAAAGCAATATCTGGAGCCTATCCACTCCAACCTCCTGCCCAAAGAACAGCCAGCTTTGATGTTACATCAGGTTGCTCAGGAATTCGCCCAGACAAGTTTTGGAAGTCTCCACAGAGAAATATTTCTCCAACTGCTTGGACACTTGATCCTGGGCTAAGCCCCTCTCCAGGGAAGAAATTTTTCCTTGTACGTAATCAGGTTTCTATTGCTGCAACTCATGTTCACTGCTTTTGGTGCTCCTCTGCTGTTTTCTTCTGTGCATTTCCAGGAAGAATCTTCTGTAGAACCACCTATTCCTCAGTAAAAAGCAGAAATAAGATCCCACCCTGAGCTTTCTCTTCTGGAGCCTGAACAGCCCCATGTCCCTCAGCATTCTCCCACATGCTGTATGCTCCAGGCTCCTGACCAGCTTGGTGGAGTTTCACTGGACTTGCTCCGGTTTTTCAACATCTCTCTTTACCTGGAGAGCCCCAAACTGGACACTTCAGTATTCTGGTTAAGCTGTAACAACTGTCCTGCCCAAGCTGATACCACCAACAAACTGTCCCATTATCCGGGTCATTACTGAAGATTTCAAGCAATCTGACTGCTTTTAAGTGGCTGCCAGCGTGACTTCAATATAGCACAGTGGAGGTTTCTTGTAGTGTTCCATTTCCTCAGCTCTTGCTGCAAACAGTCACAATTTAGGCAAGTCTTACAGTTTTCCCTGACCTCCAGACCCTAATGAACACCAAAATCTGGTGAATGCAGGAGTGGCAGAAAGTCGTCTGAGGCACCCATGTTACAAGATCCAGCTGAACTCTACTGACAAAAACAGGCTCCCACATGGTAAATCCAAATACTCTTTTAATTTTCCCCATGGTAAGACCTGAGCCATTCTCTTGGAAACAGTCATATTTGTCTAGTCCTGAAAAAAAAGAAATGGGGTCTAGGCACAAATTCTGACCAAGTATTCATTTCAAAGACTTCCTTTTCCTCACAACAGGGAATTTTCCCTGATTTTGCCTCTATACAATTTCTAAGCAAAAGTGCCTTGTGCATTCCCATAAAGGCCAGGGCAAGCAGCCTGCAGTGTTTTGAGGGAGGATTGCACCAGCCCTGAAATTAGCTTTGTCTCCAGTCTTGGATTTCTTGGTCTGTCAACATGTTCATCCTCCACATAACACATTGAACTGGAAAATACAAGAGCAGCAGTCAAAACCTCCACATGGGACCATCTTCCTTACACACTTCAAAGGGTTTGTGATAAGGAGTTCATTTAGCTGGATGCCAAAATGTCATATTCAGGCATCTTTACTCCCTCACTAACGAGCACTGAAGATGTCAATAGTACATCTGAGAGGTTGCTGAGTGATAGATGAGACTACAGCACCATCATAAATCACAATCACCACCGTGTCATTGGGAGCTCTAGGAGGGACAACGTGGTATTTTTTTACCCCTGTGTCTCAGGCTTATAAAAACACTGAACTTCACTCCTGTTGAATGTTATGAAGTGCACGTAGATAACTTAACTTCCATATGTAAATAAGTCCTTGGGAAGCTCGTTGAAGTGAGAGCTCCAATTATACTAGTACCTCTTCAGAAGGCGATTCCAGGTCAGAAGACTTCCCCCCCAAGTGCCCATCCTAAGAACTCAGAGAGGAAAGAAAACAGAGAGGTTTTATCCATAAATAATGCAGTTAGCCTGCCAAAAAGATGCAGGGCAGCCAAGCCCAGCAATGTGGTGCAGCAGACTTGGGCTCTGGTCCCCTTCAGCCGGCCAAATTCATTTTTTCCAGGTCTTCAGAAGTGGGAGACTAGACATGGCACTTATTGTACCATATGTCATGCTCATTCAGGGCAACATTACTTTTGGACTCAATGAATTTAGAGGTCTTTTCCAACCTTAATGATTTCACATTCTATGATCTCCTTTCTTCTGCTGCTTGTTTGCTGGCTAAATGCAAATTCCAAATGTTTAATGAGATACCACCCTGGCACCAGTGAAAAACAAGTGATCCCATGTGTCAGAGATGTGGGAAGGACACTCACAAATGCCAACACCATATCACTAAGTCTGAGGTAAGTATTGCTAAGCAGAGCCAGGCCCCTGCCGAGAACCTCTTAAAGTCCACAAAGCTCAAATCCCATGGTAAGGCAATAAAAACTGCTTTAAGACCTCATAGATGATAGAGAGCCCTCTTGGAGAGGTCGGGCCAGAGTTACCCTTGGCTTTCATTAGTCTTGGATTGCTTCAGTACACTGCCAGAGAGCAAATACGAATCCTGGCTATGGTGAAACTTTCACATGTGAAAGTGTTTAAAGGTATCTGCTGTGCTTTTCGAATATGGTATTTTCAGCTAAAGTTGGGGCTATGGGGGGAGTGGGATCAGCTCACTTTATTCTCTTCACCTCTGGCCCCACTTTGTAGAAGTTGCCCTTCCCTCCAGCCTTGCTTCTGGAGAAAAGGGAATTCTCTTTCCCAGGATCACTTCCCAAATGCAGACCACTGGCCAGTTTGATTCCACAACCCTTAGTCTAAGCCCTCAGTGGGTAATTCATCTTACCAGAGGCTTTTAGTACAATATGACTCCTTGATCTACTCCATCAGCCCAGCCTCTGGCAGGGTGAAAACCCAAACCAGGGCAACAGAGGATGGAGGATTTTACCAGCTGCAGCTCACAGACAGTGTTGGCTTTAAAACTGGAATTGGTCTCGATGATGTAATGTCCATATCATCAAGCTCACCACAATGAATGGATTTTAGTCAGTCTAAGGCTGCTTCCCAGCATGACTATTTCTTTATTACCTCTTTCTGGTGAAAAAAAAAAAAAAAAAGAAAGAAAAAAACTGGAGCCAATGCCTATTAATCATATCCTTAATTCTGGTTACTCAGTGTTACTTGTTTTTCTCCAAGTAAGGGTGATACATCCAAATCTGAAATCTGAGCCGTACATTGCTGCTTTTGATTGCAAAACCTATCTAGGTTTGAAAGAATGTTTCCAAACTCTTTAATTTTAGCATTTTGGTAACTCTTAGATGCTCTGGTGGAGATTGGAGCCTCTTACAAGGCTCCAATCACAGATGGATCTACAAACAGATTTAAACACTGAGTTTTGAGAAGGGTATGTGAGAATCCCCCAATTAAGTTGGGTGTATTGCAGATGTCTGAGAACATCTGTTCATCTGTTTATCTGCTCAGGATCAGACTCACCTGGCACAGCCACGCTGAGCCTGCAAAGGTGAGTTCCTCCACAGATGACACAGGCTGTCCAGAGCAAGCAGGACCATGCACAGCTGGAGAGGTGAATATGTTAGCATGCTGTAAAGCTGCCAAGTACTGGTTTTCCAAAGGCTGTCCATGGATCTGGAAAGGCAGCAGGGCATGGAGCTCAACCCAATATTAACATGCATACACTTCAAAAAGAAAGAAAAATGGAGCCTGAGAAAAAATTCCACCCAGTCACAAGAGGATAAGTCAGACTCTCTGAGTCTGTGAATTTTCAAGAAAAATGGGGCACTCATTCTACTTTTTTTCAGCCAACAAACTATAAGATCTTGAAGCGTCAAAAGGACCAAATGATTTGCCACAGTTAAAGGCTTCAGGAAGAGCATCACTGCCTAAAATACTACTTCTAGCAGTGCATGTGAGGTAAGTGATTAAGAACTGAAACAGGACTGGTGGTACCTGATTAAGAGACAAATTCTGTGGGATGCATTGGCTCAGTATAAAGGCATCAGGAGCAGACCCACATCTTGAATTTAAACAATCAGCAGAACCCTAGCTTTCCTTGCTGTCTTTTGAGGAGCAGGTGAAAGGATCAACTTAAGTTTTCCCTTGAGGAAACGAATTTATAGACAATTGACAGCTCTAGGTGGACATTCGTCCCAAGCAGAGGACAGGATATTTCCCCAAAACACGCAGCCTGATTTCCTGCTCAAGAACAAAAGAGAAAAAGTTACTTGCTGGGAGCTATGAATCTGAGAGGACAGAATGAAAGATAGAAGGAGTCAATCAACCAAAAGGAGAGAAATTTAGTTCCTGCAAAGAAAGCTGACAGATGTCTGAATCAGTGCTGTGGTTATCCACTTGTCTGCCAAAAGAGAAAGCAAATTTCAATGGAATGGCAAAAAAGACACAAGCAGGAAGTAACTCCAACCTTGCAGGTGAGGCAACTGCCTAAATTCCTTCATGTTTTACTTAGGAGTGACCGGCTCAATCTGCAAAAGAACCTCTGCCATAAGCAGGATGGAAGGAAGCTCTCCTGGTTTTTGGAAGTTTCTCATATATTTTGAAGATGTTCCATTAGCTGTGGTTGATACAAACATCAGCTCCTTCATAAAGAGGCAGCTGCTAGAGGTGCCTAAGCCTCTGCTTCAGCCATCCAGCAGCCTGTGAAGGATGTCTTCATGGAATATCAATGAGTCAGTCTGCACTCTGTGCAGTACATCAAACCCCAGGAATTTTTGTTTTAGCTCATACCCATTAAGTTCGATGTTCTCTTTAAAAGCCAGTGCAGAAGACTGTTAATAAAGATGAGTTTTGTCCACTTTCTCTCCTGAGTAGCAGCCCTGGGAGGTAATTTCTTTATCAGTGTAAAGCTGTCACACAGTTTCAGGTGGAGGCAACTGAAATACACTGGATTTCTCCTCCCTGTCATGGCACACAAGCTGCCTTAGAGGACACAAGAAGTGAGTTGGGTCTAGATCCACAAGGCAAGAAGGGAAAAAACCGAACTACAAACACTTAAGTAACCTTAAGACCAAACAATGTGAAGTTCAGCCAATAGGAACCAAAGACTGCCCTTAAATAAAAAAGGTACAGAAGCAGAAGTGTATTTGCATACACGAGAGAAGCTCAGGACAGGAACCTAAAACAATTAAAAATTAAAAGGTGAAGTTCCCTGCTGGTATTTGTAAAATGATAAATGGTCAACATCATTATTACAAATAGCAGCAGAGAATTTCACATTGGTACAGCTGTATACGGAATATATGTCTTGCACAATGTCACTGAAAAGAAGTGGCTAGAAAGGAAATCTATATCCAAACATTAGAAGGATGTGCAGAGAAGGCCAGCTTTACATTAAAAAAGTATGTTTTATAGAAAGGGAGAAAAAAATTAGTCACCACAAATTCATTAAACTTTGGAAACTTCAGCAGTAGGCCAGAAAAGAGAAAATTATCTTAAAAGAAACCAATCATATTTAGAGACTACAACTGAAGAATCAATTACAGGTTTAATTACAAATCCTATAGTTACATTTAGAAACACTTGCTTTATGAATGTGAACTTAAATCATCTTATCACCCTTGTATCTGGAACTAGAACTCATATAAAATGGATGAGCCTTCAGTTTTGCAGGGACTGACTTAAGAGTGTGCAAAGTTTAGCAAATTAATAACATTTCTTGGGTTTGGGGGAGGAAATGAGAATGCAAGGACAGCTTCAAACATGGCTCCAAGAAGTCTCAGAGAACAAAAACGTTTTGGTCTGGCAATGACGGTAAAATGTTATTATTTAATTTGCAGCAGAGTTGATTGTGGGCTGTAAGGCATTGAAGATAAGAAGCAAAGAAGGTAGCAGCTTTAGCATCACTCATTAGAAGATAGGGATGGTGTTTTCAATGTATCTACTGCTCTATGAAGTCCTTGAGTTCATTTCTCCTTCCTATTCATTACAGACCAAAAAAGGTATTTTCCTGAACATGGGGATAGTCAACAAGTTCCTAGACCTAGGCTGAAGCAAGGTCTGAACTTCAGAAGGTGCAGAACTGGCCCATTTTCTAAAGAGATTACCCAGCTGACACAGCCTGCAAGTCACTTCTTGCCCTTGGTTCCTAAAATAAAGCATGGCGTGCCTGCAAACTCACAGGTTTCACATTACCTTTGTTACTCAGGCTCAGAATTCACCAGCGTGGCAATTTTGCAATACTCTTGAGTGACATCTGAATTATTTTAAGAGGAACTTTATCAGTTTTGAACAAGTTACACCGGTTTTCATTCAGAGCAACTCCATGGGAACAAATTGAGATGCTACAGATTTAAATCTCTTAAATTCTGCCCTTTTATTGTTAGGATTATATTTTGGGTTTGCTTTTAACTAATAGTTGGGCAATAGGCATCTTTTATAAGATCAACTACTAAAGAGGTTGATAGTACTGATACAAATACCCACCTTACTTCTTGTAATATGATACCAATACCATCACAGAGCCTGCTAGTGCTATTTAAATTACTAGTCTCAGAATTTTTAATTACAATCCCTGCATGGGGCCATACTCCACTGTAAACAGCATTTCAAAACCAATGAAACCTTGAACCTTGGTTTAGAGAAAGATCTTGTCCAGACTCACATCTGAATAGACTTTTTCTTTTTTTTTTTTAATAGCTATTGTGTGCATATAAAAACAACTTCATATAAATCATTTTTACAGCTCCATGGAATCCAACAATAGTTGGAGTTTTCTAGAAACAGCTGTAAAGTGATTTTAATTACCTCCTGGTGTTTTGAGACAAAAAGTGAAACAAATAAAGTATCTGAAATTGAAGAACAACTTTCTGAAAGTAGGCTTTGCCCCACTTTAACTCAGCATTCTAAATGGGAACTGCACTTCAATTTAAATTTAATAAGGTATGATATGTGAATTAAACAGCAACTGATATTTATTTAGCCTTCAGATTTGGATACTTGCGGGTTTTATTGCATACCAACAGATTGGCCTCTAAAAACATGTTCTTAATCATGAGCTATACACATAATAAAGTAGTTTCTGCCCTGAACGTAAATGAAGCATACGCAGAGTTACACCTACAGGAGGTGTACTTTGGAAGCCTGGTGTGCTCTATGGAGAGGAACAACAGGGTCTGACCCCCCCCTCCAGCTGCTGCTCATCCACAGACCCAACCCTGCAGCTGCTTTAAAAGCCAGACAGGGAAACCAGGATGAAGCACAAGAGTGTTTCAGCCACTCGGATCTGCCGAAGGTCGGCCGTGCTACATGGTATTGTCTGACCAGCACAGATTTCCGTGGATATCCCATCCCTTCCCACAGTCCCAGCCACCCTCTGCTTCCCCCATCAGTGAGGGGTCTCATTGGTCCATCTCCACACTTTAGGAGCCTTTTATTTTTAAGCATTTGACTTAAGACCAAGATTAGAGTGCGGCCACAACCTTGTACTGATGGAAACAGGATGGAAAATGGTCATGGATGGTGAAGCAGAAGAGGACCAGAAATGCACAGCTGGAGGGGCAGCAGTTTCTTAAAGCCAGCTCTTGTGCTGGCAGGAACATGTACCCTGGAATAAAATGGATTTTTTACTGCATGTATTTCATATTCATTCACATGCTAGATCCGATCACAGAGAAACAAACTAGAAGGGTCCATTATTTATATGGTATAATAAATATTTATATGAGGACTCTGCTGCAAATCTTATATACATCTGCATTAAGAGGGGAAATCAAAACCAACTGGGTTGGATCACCTTCTGTCACTGCATTAAAATGCCAGGCAATGAGCACCTAAATCACCGGCTCATTTTCTGAACTCCTTCCTCTGCTCTTCCATTATCAGATCCCATGAGTTAGAGAGTGCCACTGACTATCTAAATTTCCTCAGGGCTTTGTAAACATATTCATTTTTTCCCTTTACAGAGGCACGGGAGAGAGCTTGTGTGTTAAGTGACAAGGACATTTCACTCTCAGCAGAGTACTCAGCTTAACCCACACCCCAGGACCCAGAGCAAGGCTGAGGAGCCAGGGTTCCCACGATCTTGCACTGACTCCAAAACCAAGCCCAGATTCCTTCTACCCAGGATGAGCAATTAAATTGTTTTTGGCTTTTTGTATAAGTGATGGAGAAAGACAGGGTCCTTGAGAAGGAGTCCTGGATCCTATGTTAGAGGTCAGCTGAGCGCGTCCATCTCACTCTCTGTGCTTCAGGGCGGGAGCTACTGTAAAGATGAATAATGTGAACAGGTCAGGTGTCCTGAATATGACCAAAGATATTGCTCCACTAAGCAATAAAAAGGGTAATCATTTTACATCCAAGATCTTCCTCCTCAGTCTCCTAATTAAATCACTACCTTGCACTCAGATACATGCAGGAAAAGGCCATTTTTAAAACTGCTTCTCTTGGAATAAACAAGCCACTTGGAGAAGCAGGCAGAGGCAGCTGTAAACAGCAGGAAAAAGGGGCAAAGGGCTCACTTGGCTGAGGGATATTAATGGTTCATTGCTTGTAAATAGCCCTTTCCCCAGAGACCTCCCCATGCTCTGTGTATGCTCTCTGCACATGCTGGCAGCAAAGTGGAGGCTTTATTAAGAGAGTTACAAATAAGGTCAAATTCTTTTAGGAGCTTTTCAGAGTTCCCAAGGCATTCAAGGAGGAGTCCAGCTGTTTGCAGGGGTTTCCCATTACGGTCAGAGACACAAGTTTCAGCATGTTTGCAGTTAAAAGAGGATCCTGACAGATTTTCACTTTAACATGACAGGGACAGAATGGAGTTCTCCACCATATCTTTCTCTTCACAGATGCTAAGCACATTCATATAGATATTATACAAAGAGAAAGCATGTGTCTGGCATGGCATGGCATGGCATGGCATGGCATGGCATGGCATGGCATGGCATGGCATGGCATGGCATGGCATGGCATGGCATGGCATGGCATGGCATGTGAAGGGTGACTTCGGGATCTTTTATCATCCGAAAGCAGCACAGCAATAGCTGGGTTAAAAGGACTGCAACACCAGGATACCTCAGAAACCACCTAAGCACAAAAGGGAGAATCCCAGAAATTCACTGTTAGTGGACTTCATCTCCTCAACACTTCTACAGGAGTATAAGGTCTTGACTGAATTGGTTTACCTTACATATGCAGAGCTCTATTAGGCTACCTCTCCTCCCCATCTTAGACCTCAGTTCTTTAAAAACCTTACCTGTAGATTTCTAAATTCAATTCAAAAGTGCATTTTGTCCACAGAAAGAAAAGTGGAATCAAATTTTCTGAACTGTCTTTCACTAGGAGAGGAAGAAAAGATAATCTTCACCACTTTGGGGGGAAGTATGACTTCTTCACTCACCAAGTAGCTCAGGCTGAGTAGGTATAAATAATCACTGCAAACTTGTGCAGGGCCTATTTCCCAGCAAAAAGCCCTTTTCCAGGGCTCAGACTTGACACAAATCATCAGTCCCATGAAATTCAAACAGAATAAATCTCCCATGTACAGAACATAGCTGGGTTCTGGCCTACAGGAACTGGATGTTGCTGCAAAGTCTGACTCATATGGTCATGTTTGTAAGATCCTCTTGTGAATGTCTGGGATCAAAGGCTGCTACGGAGCAGCCCTCCCCACATTGCAGGGCTGTGGAAACGTGCAGGGAAATGTTCTCCAGCTAGAAAAAGCTTTGATTTATAAGTTGTGGTGTTTCCACCTGCTCCTGAAGGAACAGAGCTGCCTGCTGGGCTAGGCAGGCCCACGAGAGGAGCACAGTTTCCAAAGCAGGCTGGGGGACCCTGAGTGCTGCTCCCACAGTCACACTCAGCAGCTGGGAGCACAACCTCCTGTTTCCCAGTTACAACCTGCTCTAACTGGAGGCAGGAATGGGAGTCTTTCAGCGTGCCATGGGGAAGCACCTTGTCAATGTGCTTTTTGCTGATTTGGGTTGGAGAAGGATCCTACAGCAGTTTCTCCTGTGGGGCCAAGGGAAACACTAACTACAGCCACAACTCGCCTTCCTGCTGCTGCATCCCTGGAGCTCTGCCACATTGGGTCAGCGCCCACAGGTAGATGAAGGGAAGGTTGTGATAAGCAGAGAGTGCCTCATGCCAAGGGGATCAGTGAGCTGTAGCTGAAGAAACCTGAACAACCTCTCCCAAACACAACTAGGATTTAAGGGCTGGAGCATGATGAATTGGGGATGATCATCTGCTCACCCCCAGTTTTCCTTCAGTTAAGATCAGCTCCACAATTCGCTCAGGATTTCAGCATGCAAGGAAACACCAGCATCAGCAGCTATTGTCTGTCTTTCACCCTACACACACAGTGCCCAAATGCCTGGGAAAGCCTGAGGAAGTCACTGCTCCATGGTGAGTTCCTCACATCTCCTCCCCAGCCCTGCAGGGCAAGGAGCCAGAAGATGTTCCAGACACCCTTACCATCCTCCCTTTGCTGTTATGCAGGCAGGACATACCTACTCCCACAGCACCCCAGAGCACCAGACTGACTTTAGATACCTGAGACCCCAGCAATTCCAAACATGTGGATATTTGCTCCTGTCCAACAACTCGGTCATTTTTAGCATCAATTCACAGATTAAAACCTTGAGCTGGATTTTAGCAAAAAGCTTCCTCAGCATTCCTACCCCTGACTTGGCATTACACTGTCTTGTACTGAGCCTGCTTATGTAAGTAGTTTCATTCAGGAGCTGACACTGGAGGAAGGCCCTGCCTCATCCCAGCAGCAGACTGTGTGCTGCACTCTAGGATCTGACACCTCATTTCCTTGGGCAAACATCCCAATTTGTAGAGCTCACAAGGCCAGTTTGAGAATGGCAGGGCGTACAGACACTAGAGATCCTACAGCACATACAGCCCTGCTGTCAGGCCCCACTGTTTGTTCTCCCTGCTTGTGCCTCCTGTCCCTTTTTCTGGTGCCACATACCCTGCTCTCAGCCAGTACAAGTTTAATGACTTTGCAGCTGGGCAAAGAAGAGCAAAACTTTACCCTTTGTGGCTTCACATAGAGTTTTGTTTCACGCTGACATTGAAGATCAGGTCCCTGTGCTGGCACCTTGTCCCTGGTATGTGCCTGTTCCTGCTCTCTCAGCAAGGACAACAGAGTGGGGCACTCAGATCTGCTCCAGAAACCCATCCTGTTTCACTGACTTGGCAAGTTCTCCCCCAGCAGCCCAATCACCACAGCAGCCAGTGCACACACCCAGCCCATCCCATCCCATCCCAAACACCACACCAACGAGGTCCAGGCTAACCTGCCACACAAATCTGTTCTGGCTTCTGCTACCTGGCAACTGGGGGACTACAGGAGCACATCTAGGAATGCCAGTCACTTCAGGATACAGGAGATAGCTTTTTGCAGGATGTTGACCCTGCTGTCATGCAGCTCACCCGTGGGACTGGGTAGGAGACCCTGCACTACTCAGCTGTGCTGCAAGTGCTCAGATTTTCAGAGCTACAGAAGTCAGACACTCGCCACGCTGCACAAATAACCTGACTGGCCTCATTCCACCTGTGGGTTTCTACTGACACCCACCATCTGCATATCACATTTCCAAGGACTCACTTGGCATGCTTCCATTTGAATGGCATTTAACTCCTTAAGGGCATTGGATCAGCAGCTGTGAAGCTGAAGACCCCCAGATACAGCTGAACAGATCCCAGCACAGGCAATAGCACCAGATCAAGCTTCCCTATGCAGTCTTCTCTGAAGTTTTTCCCCCTCTGGAGGCAATTCCTTTGCGAAACCAGTTAATTCCCTCTCAGCTCTGCAGAGAAGAATTATGAGGAATGCTGAGCACGGGATTTTGTACTGTGACTCTTGCTCTCTCTGCCACAGCCTAAATATTCAAAGTCATTTCACATTGGTTCAAGAACAGACAGTTCCAGTGAATGTTTTTCAATTATTTATCTTTAACTTATGACTCTAAGAGACTCTGATAGTCTGAAAGGAAAGAACCTACTTGAAGGTACTGTAAGCCAACTGTAACATGATGAAACTTAACAACTTGCTTTTTGAATTTGCTCCCTTGCTTTAACTTCAGTACAAGTTTAAATGCAATGTCAAGGCTTCAGTGGCTGCAGATGGTACATGACATCCCCAGATAATATGCTCCTCCACATTACAGGCAGAAGTTCAGTGTATAAACCACCACGAAGACAGAAAATGGAACAAGAAATTCAAGTACCTTCAGTCATATAATCAGATGAACCTGTGAAAAGCCTGTGGCTTGGTAACTCAGCTAGGACATACAGCTGCACCTCAGTTTGGTGCTCATGCTGAAGCTCACCACGGTTGAAAAGGTACCACACATCAGGAGCACCACCATAGCAGGTTGCATGTCCCAGTCCTGCTTTTCCAACCAGGATCTGTGCCAGCTCTGCTGTGATGACAGTAAATGAAATCACCCTGACCATATCAGCGTGTCATCAAGCCATTCCCCCTGCTTACCAATCATGGGCATCCCTAGGTTTTGGTATGGGCACTCCAGGCTGCCTCCTTGTGTCCTCCCAAAGATAGCAGAGTAAATGGCTATCACCATGCTCTTCTTACAGCTCAGCCTCAGCTTGTCATCTTCACAGGCTACTTTACTCTTGTATTCATCTGGAAAGAAACAAACACTTAATTACTCAGCTGATCCAGAGGTGGGCTCCCAGCAAGGCGGGACCCTCTCACCTCCCCATGGGGTCAGCTTGGCAGAGGTAGAAGAGATTCTGGGCCCAGGGGTGCACATCAGCTCCCAGCATAACCTCAGCCTGAGCACAACCCCAGCCTTAGCTCTGCATTTGCTACAGGAGCACTCATCTCTCCCATTACACATTCCCTCTCTGGCATTATCAGCACATTTAATGAACATATTTTAAACAAGCATGTGTCAGTTCTGTTAAATAGCCAATAACTTCGTTTTGCAGACAAATAAGTGAGGAGGCGTGGCATTTGAGTGGTTTCTACATGGTAATACGGCAAGGGAAGGTAGAAGCCAATCTTTAGGAACCTATCTCACCCATGGAGCAGCCCTTCATGTGCCAAGCAGTTATTCTATATCCCAGCAGCTCAAAAGCAAATGTAATCATGCTCCATGGCTTTTTTTCCACAGCAGTTCTTCCATGCCAGATACAATAGAAGTTATACTAAATTTGTTAATTATGGAAGCTGCTCCCACCTGTTGCAAACAGAGATATGCAAAAGTTTGTCCCCAAATCCTTCTTGAAGTGGGCACTCTTACTCTTGTTAAGCTGGTACACACAGAACAATCACTCAGTTTACATCTCTGGAGGAGACTGGACAGCCATTTCATAAGAAATCACGTGTCATTCCCTTCTCTTCACCATTATTATTTGGATTATGGGAACCTCTAGAGGTCCCAGCCTAGAATAGGCCCTTCCCATGTGTGCCTGCCAACACACCACAGGAAACAAACACTTTTTTGAAAAGCTGAGTCTTTACAGCAAGACATTTGTGAAAAAAAGAGGCTAAGAAAATGGAAGTGGCATAAAGAGACTAAAAAACTGAAGTGGCATGTCTATGGACACCCCAGCCAACTCAGGGCAGAGCCAGGAATATAACCTCAACCCGCCCAGCCTCTGTAGAGTGACCTTCCATTTGCTTGTGTTATTTACCATTTGAAATGTAGCCACAACAGCATCCAGTTTGCTAAATGGGAAGGGTCTGTGACCCATGATAAAATCGTAAGCACGATCAATCATTTCCACTTGAATGCCTCTACTTGTGCCAGGCCAAAGTTGTGCCATAGAGCACATGAGCGTCAGCCAGTGCCTGGGGCTGCCCCTGGCCCTGTGTCACTTTCTGGCATAGACACGATTTTTGGCCTTCCCTTACACGGTTCTCTGTGTCCAATACCACACACACACACAGATATAGATATATATATATATATATATATGAGAACTTATGCAAAGTCCATATGCATAAAACTACTCAGCAACTGAGAACACTAGCTAATAATTAGTTTATAAGTTAATACTTAAGTCTTTAGACCATGGCATTTAGCATTTAATGTGACATTTTTTATTCTGTTGTAACTCTAGGTTTAAGAATCTTTTTTCCTTATTGGAGATGGAGGGTAATTTTTCCAAGTTGAATCATAGAAGAATTTAGGTTGGAAGACTTCTAAGGAGGTCATCTGGTTTAATCCATGCTCAAAGAAGGGCTAATTTCTGCCTTAGATTAGACTTTTTCAGAAGAAACTGCAAGGAGAAAACATTTATTATACCAAAACAGGGGCATGCTGATTTAAAATAAACATCTCAGAACAAAGTGACTCCTCATACTCATCTTGGAAATTCCTACTTGAAGCCAAAAAACAGCCTTCTCAAAATAGCCAATTACCTGGTGATGAGAGCATCAACTGCAATGTGAAAAGCCTGGTCCAGACCTTTACAGCCCAGATGAGAAGCTTAACCTTGGACCCTACTCCAGTACAAAATTTTCCTTCACACTCTGCAGCCTTTTTACAAAAATCTCTGAACAGTTCTAGTTTTTATCCCACTGCAGAGAAACTTTCAAACCTCTAAAATATTTAGTGAATGTGAAAACACTTTCTGATCCATCCCTCTAGAGGAAGACACAATTAAGACCTCACTCATTCCTGGGAGAGTGTGTGCAAAGAGCAGACGCCCCTCAGCAGTACCTACCAGGATAAACCCACAACCAGCTGAGTGTATAAAACAGTGGCAGCGATCAGAAATAGAAGCTCTCTGCAACTTCAGAGCATGTAAATCTCAAATACCTGTGAAGACTCAGTGGTGGACTTGATAGTGTCAGGTTAATGGTTGGATTGATGATTTTAGAGGGCTTTTCTAAACCAAGTAGTTCTATTATTCTATGACCATTTTATCTACGTAGGTGTTTCATCCCCAGTCACCTTTAAAGCATCTGAAAGATGCACTGAACAGACCAAGGGGTTTCATCTTCACCTGTAATTGTCTCCCATAGGAATTTTGTTCCTTCTATGAGGGAAATTAAATCAAAGCTTTAACCTGCCCATACAGTAGAAAACTTAACGAAGTATAATAAAACTTTATCAACTCAACAGAATTTCTTTCTTCCTTAGGGAAAAAACATGGATTCAAGCTAAAAGCACAAAGACACAAACTCTCCAATAGCACAAGCTATACATAGTTTATGTTAAACCACTGTCACAGAAAGGAATACTTGTGACTAGCTGAAGTGGTTGAAACATTAAATAGGTGATTGAGTTTAGAAAAAGAACAATTTTGAAGTCTCTAATGAGAGGGCCCTCTGTGAAGGTCTCATTTCTTACAAGGCACTAACTCGATTTCCTCTTTCAATTTGGTTATTATTAGCTACATCTCCCCATTAACAAGTATAACTGATTGCTTAACCACACATCCTACGGTCTCATTTAAGGTCCTTAGAATATTTGTTAAATTCTGCTGACCATTCAAAATCAGGGCTTGTCATTTGGAAACTTGCCTGGGATATAAACACAAAAAATATTGCATTGAGCACAGTAAACCCTGGGATGGAGAGACGTCACCATCTTTGCTGAAGATCAACCCAGCAGTCATAAGTTAAAAACAACTTCTACCAGTTCCTAAAGGGCCTACATGAGAGGTGGAGGGGGACTTTTCACAAGGACAACATGTAGTGGTAGGACAGGAGGGAATTGTCTTCAGCTGGAGGAGGGCAGGTTAACACTGGATATTAGGAAGAAATTATTTACTGTGAGGGTAGTGAGGGACTGGAACAGAGAAGCTGTGGCTGCCCCATCCCTGGAAGTGTTCCAGACCAGGTTGGATAGGGCTGTGAGCAACCTGGGATAGTGGAAGATGATCGTGCCCATGGCAGGTGGGTTGGAATGACATGATCATTAAAGTCCTTTCCAACCCCAACTGTTCTATGATTCCATGATCCTATGAACAACAAAACACTGCCTCTCACATGTGCTGTTCTTACCCTTGTAGCCACTCTGGGAAGTTGTGCTCAGGGCTTAGGGGAAAAGCTGCCTGATGGAAGGCTCAAGAAACCAGCCTAGGGAGGTGAACCCGAGTGCACATTCCTTGGGAACAAGGGGAGTTTGTGGGTGATGAGTTCCTGGCACACTGCGGTGTGGAGTAAGAGAAACCTTTCAGGTGTGCCACCTGAAACAGATGTCACCTCACAGTCACTGAATTGTGCCGCAGCAAACACCTCCTGGAGCTGCCAGTTCCGGAGGCTCTGGTTGAGTTTGGACTCTGGGCAGGCACAGAGAGAAGACACTATTTTCTTAAAAGGAAGGAAAAAAGAAAGCATGAAATGCACAGTAGTATTTCAGACTCCCAAAAGGTTCCATTAAGCTCGACCACTGGACAACAGGGAGTCTCAGTGTTTCTGGGCAACCTGATAGAAATCTGCACAAACAGATAGAAAGTAATGCTATGGAGGATACAAGTCCCTGGAAGCGTTTTGTACTTCATAGCATTGTCACCTCCATTTTAGCCAGGATGAACCCAAGCCGGACACAGATGGCTCCCAGGTACTGGATGACAGTAAGGACTGTGATTGATATTAAAAAAATACAGAGCTAAGCATCATCCATATATTTACTGGTACTTCACCCCATAATAGCCTTACATAAATATTGAAAAGAAGCGAGGCAGCATAAGTGACATAAGAGAGCTGGGACTGGAACAAATATACATTTTTCTCTCACTCTCCCAAGCAGAACTGGCCTCCTACAGATCACTCACAATCTGGTCCTAAGCCTGCTCTAACTGTTACAGTCTGGATATAATTCAGGCCAAATGCAAACATTTGTATTAGTGGGTTTCATGTTTCACCCTGAAAAATTAAACACGCTTAAATGGCCTCAGAAAGGTGGCAGTGATATTCAGCAAATGGCTTACTCCACTCTAATCCCCCGTGCAGTCATTTGTAGGGCAACAGAGATTTACCATGATTAAGATATTTGCTAAGGATAATATCCCTTTTATTACTGCCTGGTTTCAGAGACACTGGCTTAAATATAACTCAGTAGAGAGAACCCAAGGAGGGAACAGCTGCAGGCTTTTCTAGACACGTTTTTAAAGGCCATTATATGACACAATTGTAACTTAGCTCGGACAATTACAGGAAAACAATTATAAATGTTTCTAACAGAAAAATGGTCTTTCTTAAACAGTAAAGTCAATAAGAAGACCTTTTGTAATTATTGGATGTGTACAATAATATTAACCTGTATGACCAATAGTAAATAATTTATCCAGTGTATTAAGAACATTTTCACTTATGGCTCACAAGAATTTTCTGAATGATCGTGATTCGGAAGCTCAAAACTAAATGTCAATTGCCTCAGTCTCTGCAAGACGTTGAGATAAAAGCTCCTGAAGAGATTTTGCTTCTAACAAAACGATGAAATGCATTAATGCCAGAGGTTCACCTTGCCTAAAATGATATTTTTGAACAGAACTTGTGGAAAAAATTATGGAATTTTGCTAATCAAAGTATTCATACTTCACATAATCAGTGCATAATAGCTGACCCTATTTCCCAGATCAAAGAGCTGGAAATACATGTAAAGAGAAATCTGTTTTCTTCACAAAATCCTAATGGATTTAAATCTTACAACTGAGGATCTGAGCAAAGAAGGTGAATTTGTAGGAAACAGAGATGCTTTTGCCCAATTCCTTATCAGGTCAGGATTGTTTCCCATAGAAGACTTTCTTATCTAGGTTACAACTTTTAAATTAACGTGACTGCACCCAAGAAGTCACTTCAGAACCAAACTGCACTCCATCTTAGCCAGTAATTTCTCTTTAACCCAATTTTTGCCTTGCTTACCTTCATCCCAGCTTTGTTAGATTTCCCTCTTCATGCCACCCAAAACAAAGAACGTTTCTTGCCTAGAAACTCATAATTCTTCATTATATCCACCCATTCCACCATCCCCTAATTCCCTTCAGCTGATAAATGGCTGTGTTTAACTACTGGGAGGTGCTTTGTGCTGGTCTGTGAAAAAGGGCATAGGGAGAACTCTCTTCCCCACTCAGCCACTCCCTCCACAAGAACTGTGTTAATGGCAGGTACATCTCCAGTGTTCTGCATCACTCTTTCCTCCTCCAGCTCCTACTGCACCTGTCAGGCATGGATTGATTGTAAAGTGGAACAGCTGAGATGCACAAGTGGAATACACAACCTTTTAGTCACCAGTTAAAATTCAACAAATTTATGGACACTGGAAGCCATCCCCAAATAATAAAGATGGTGATAACGCATGTGGTGAGATTTTGGTGATTTCAGCACGTCTAGGCAGAATTCTTACAAAATTCTTGCAAAAGTCACCACATAGCAATTTTTTGTGTCACTCTAAAGAGAGAAGCCAAAGTAAGGCTTAACCATGGAAATTTGAACATTTTACTGTGGGTGTAGTCACTCCAGACCATAATTCACTGAGTCACTGAGGACAGAAAGCACCTCTGGAGAATGTTTGGGCCAACCCCGATGTTCAGACCAGAGCCAGCTAGAGCAGCAGGTGGCTGAGGGCCATTCAGGCTTTTAACACCTGTGAGGATTGAGACTTCACAACTTCCTTGGGCAAATTGTTCCAGCGATCCTGTTAGTCATGTGAGAGATGAGTACAGTGAGTACCTGTTTTCATCTCTTCTGTGGGAACTGGGAAAATGAGTTTCAAAGACAGGAAACCTATTAAACAGTAGGACAAACACCTCTAAGCAGCTTCCTTGAATAAGAGTGCTATGCACAGGACTGCCCATGAACAGCTCATCTTGGAGATATCCATTCAGGACCCTTCCTAGCAACCTGTGACTCCTGTATTTATATTTTCTCTTTCTCCACAATCAGCTAAGTCCCAGGAACTTCTGTAAAATATAGAGAATATTTTTAGGGATAAGTAGAACTAAGTCCATCCCAAAATTAAAATAAGGGAGTGCATCTCAAAGCAGTGAGAGCAAAGGTGCCTTAGACAGCATTCACTGACTACTACACCCTGCGGAGAAGAAGACAATTGTATTAAATTAATATCTTCCAGTCAATACACCATTTCAAACCTTTTCCACATGCTTCTATTCCTACATTATATATTTACTTCCTTTTCATTTCAAACATTTGTTATTTCAGTATTTTATCCTCTTTTTCTCTTTGAAAGATATAAGCAGGTTCTGGCCTTCAAGACCCTGAATGTAAATCATAGATTCATAGATTCCTAAAATGTTTTGGCTTGGAAGGGACCTTAAAGATCATCGCATTCCAACCCCCTGTCATGGGCAGGGACACCTTCCATTATCCCAGGTTGCTCAAAGCCCCATCCAACCCGGCCTTGAACACTTCCAGGGATAGGGCAGCCACAGCTTCTTTGGGCAACCTGTTCCAGTGTTTTGACATACTCAGTGTGACGGATTTTTTCCTAATATCTAATCTAAATCCACTCTCCTTTAAAGAGTAGATTTAGATTAGATATTTGGTTTAAAGCCATTCCCCATCGTCCTATCGGGGGACAAGTCAACAAAGATCAGAAGTTTCTCCCAATGACAAATGCCTACTATTTAGACCAGTTCAACTTGCTATGGCTCCTTGCTTTTTGTTTTCTTCCGAATTCACTTATGATATGCATTTCATATCCTGAGTTCCAGAGCTTCCTCCTAATCCATGTGAACCTGCAACTAATGAGAACTTTCTGTTCATATCAGGATTTGAATAGATCCATATCAATCCAGTCAGCATTCCCTTAGGCAGGGTTGGGTGGAGGAAACCTTTCCAGGACAGCAAAGGTCTCCAGAGTCCTCGAGTACAGGCCTTGCTGTCACGCCCCCACAATCCTTTTACTGTGGGCTACTTGGTGACTCCCTCATTTCAAAGGAATCTAAAAAGGATTTTACCTTTAATTTGGAGCATTAAAAAAAGTTAGTGTCACTAATTCCTACATTTGCATGGAAATATCTTTTAACATTATTTCAGTTCAATTTTCCCTTGAGAAACTTTTTGTGAAGATGGTCTAATTTAATTCTTAAGAACTGAAGTTTGCCACCCTCAGCAGCCTGGTGTGCACCACTTACTTCTACAGGAGGTAATCTGAAACTCCGAAAGATACAATTCAGATGACAGTCCAGAATTACATTAAATAGGCAGCCTGCCAACTTCAAAAGTACCCTGAAAACTCAAGAGTACCAATTTTTGGAGGTCTGAAACCCTTTCGACAAGTAAGATTGTTCTTTGCAAACGACCTTGTCAGATTCCTTAAAAATTACACTTCTGATGCACCCATCCAATTTGCAGTGTTTAAAAGGCACCTCTCCCCACTGTCACTTTCATTAGTCTGAAGTAGTTGTCCTTTTATATTCGCTGTGGAAAGGCTGGCGGTGCTGCAAATTAACTGCTACATTTTATTTCCAAAGTAGAGTTCAGATGCACCTAGTTGCACTTTTCTGTTGGACAAAGAGAGGTATATGGCTATCTAAGGAAGAAAAAAAGGAAAAATATTAAAATATGTGCACTAGACTGTGAGATGTGAGTTAAAAATAACACCTGGAAGAACAGGACAAATTTAATTCTCATCCTATTTCTTCCATTAATGAAATTGGGCTGACTTTCTGATGCAGCTGTGACTACTGGTGCTCTGCTGCCTAAGCCTCTGCCTCATCATTTGTTAGTCCTGCTTCTAAGGACCTGCTGGCTAAAGTTCAGTGAAATTTGACAGAAACATCGAGATGACAAATGTAGTGAAGTCCCTGTACATTTTTTAAGAACTAGTAGCCAATTTCACAAGAGAGCCAAATCAGTGCCATAGCTGGTTGTAATCATTGCACTGTCCCACCAGTCAACCAGCATGGATTTATGACCTGTAAGCCAGCCAACTAATAAACTGCAAACTTGGCCAGCTATCATGGACTTAAATCTGGACTAGCTACACCATAGGAGGCAACATGGGAAGCACAGCCAAAACTTTTGTCCTCCAATGAAAAGATGGGAGAGATGCACTAAGGAAAAATAACTTAAAGATATATAAGGAAAAAGACTTCATTAGCACCACTGCTCACAGCAGGTTTGTTCTGCTGTTCCAGTGATTGTATAAATCAGGAGTAATGCTGCTTAAAGTTATTAGTAAAATAGCTGAAAGGGAGAACTTAGTCTTATATCATTAAAACAGTCTTCTCCAGATGTTAAAATAATGGTGATAATAATTCTGACACAGGAACATTAAAAAGATACCTGATTGATATTTTTACGTATAACCCACTGGGTTGCCCAAAGCACACAACATGGGAAAATGAGGTGTACTAGATTAAAAGCTAGTTCACTACTGTCTTAAATAATTAAATACACAGTATTCCCTCAATGGCTTTGCCTGAGAAGAAAAAAAATGTAGCTGGGAGAAATACAGTAACGAAATTTTCAAAATTCATCATGGATGCTTTAGAAGTCCCAGTTCACAGAGACATGAATAGGTGACAACTTCCAGTGCTTTTGAAGTAGTCAGAAAAATAAGTGTGTAATTGAGAAGAGCTTGATACACCATTAGTATGATAAAACACTGAAAATATCAGGAGATACCTGTTTTAAAAATGTGTAGTTAATTTGCAAACCAAGTGTAAGACTGATATTGAAAAAATGATGAAGAAACGTACAGTAATGGAAAGAGTTTATTACTGTGACAATACCCCAGAGAAGATTTACGCTTCTCTGCATTTTTTTTTAATTATTTTTTCTAAAAGACATTTATTTGAGGAGAACAATTGGTCTGTATTTTCTGTCTTTAAAAAGTCCATATATAGGACCTCCTGCAGACGCACTGTATAAATTTACTTCTCTGTTCTACACTCACGATTTAATCTGTGGTGTCATAACAACAGATCCAAATTTTCACAGAAATTAACCTTTGCAGCATCTCAGTTTGGTTTTAAGAATACTGCTTTTGGGACACACTTTTCATCTCAGTTCTTCACCAGTATACCAGAAAATCTTGAAATCTGAGACTTAATGGGCTCCATTTTTCTCTACTTGGCTTCCTTGTGTTCTGTTTAATCGCTCCAAGGACACTCCTGCTCTTCTGAGAAGACTCCCAGATGACCTTGCCTCTGCCAGCAGCCAAAGCCATTTCTGACCCCTGAAGGACCAGCCACCACACAGCCTCCACTGTCAGCACACACAGAAATGTACCATCAGTGCCACAGTGCCCAAGGGTGGGCTGGGTCTCCTGAGGAACATGGGGAGCTCCTCCTGGCAATGCTGTTGACTCACCTATCCCAGAACTGAAAGACTCTGCTCTAACCCTTCCTTGTCCTTCACTTAAAGGTCATGGCTTTAAAAAAGGGCATTTTTATACCTGGTTTGTTGGGCTTTTTTTCCCAGGACTCCACAGAAAAATTAAATGACAAGGACAAAGAGGATCTGCAAAAGTCACAGCTCTGGGATTTATACACTTTAGGCAGATTTCAGAATTTGTCTTTTTTAGTGGTTCACATCTGGATACTGGAGACCTGATCCAGCAAAGGGAATCCTCATATCTACATAGCAGGAAACACCATGGTTTTCACTGACTCCTTATTACATCAATCAGGGCTGACTGATTATATTTGAAAGAAAAATGGGATTATTTTTGATTCTTTTTTTTTTTAACTCTCCAAGGTCCAGCAGCAGTTTCCTTCTCTGCAGGGGCAGGAAATTATGATTATAATAAAAATAGGGTGATATAATTACATTCGTGATAATATCATTTCCATTTATTACATTGGTTACTATACTGTATTAATATTGCAATCATATTTATAATTAAACTGGCAACAATCTCTGCATTTGCTGACAATGGAATCACACGTTCTTCTTAATCCTCCTCTTGGCAGTTGAGTGATTAATGTGCTACAGAGATAGGGCTATTCGACAGCTCCTGAAAATCTCTGTGCATCAACAGCTTTAAACAATATTAATCATTAGCATTAGCATTTCTCTCACCCCGATTGAGGGCTGATAAATCTGTCCTCTGTTATTTACAATGTTCCTTTATTTTTACCTTTTCATCACCACAGCGGTGGCAGACGGAGGTTTTATTGCCCTTATAAATTTCCCCTCCCTGCACCATCTTAACAGTTTTGAAATAATACAGATAAGTAAGAGAGAGCTGGTGAATGCAGGAGGCAAAAGGCTCGTTCTGCTGCCTCGGTGGCTGGGCCAGGGGGATGTGCCCATTAAACATCTCCGACTCCATCGCGCTGCTTTGGGAAGCCTGACCCACCAAAAAGCAATGCAGCAAACAATGCAGTGAACTTCTCTTGCCACCAATAAACCTGTCTGATGAAGGAGATTGATGCTTTTCTGAAAGGGTTGATGGCTACTGAATTACCAATCTATCCCAGCACTAAAATCAATCACCAGCAATAAAGCGACCAGGAATACATTTAGGTCCCTCTTTGGTCTCATCTGAAACTTCTACAAAACCTCTGTGCTTTCTATAGCCCTCTGCTCTTGCTCACAGCATTTTACAAATTCCGTATAAGGACTGAAAGCATTGAGGATGTGGGATGAGATGAGGCTTTTCAGGCCATGCTCAGTGAATTTAACAGAAAAGGTGCAGTCCCCAGCCAAGCAAAGCCAAATGCAAAGCCCACACAAGATTCAATACTGAAGGAATGGGTCGTAGGGAATTTTAAAGTTGAACAAGAGGCACTCACTGCAAGCCTAGGTGGTCCTTCCAAAACCTCCTTTCCATAATTTTCAGCCAATTCAGGTGAAATCTGATGAGCAGACCTGACCATTTCACCAAGAGATATGGAATCACAACACAGAGCAGGATTCTTCACAGTTCCTTGACAGCTGGAATAGCTCTGGCAACACTAATGGTACTCTGCTGTTTTCACAGGGTTTGAAATACCCCTGGCAAAAAAATTACACATCCTCACCAAAAGGCAGACACTCCTGGGACACAGCATGGCAGCTCTATCTCTATATGATACAGAGCATAGATTTGAAGACGACACTTTTATCAGAAGGTGATCTAATTGGAATTAATTCCTAATTGATCTTTAAATTCAGTTGCTTCCTAATTAAAGCTGCCTGGGGCTGTTAAGAAAAATAAAGTTATCTGAGTAAGATTTTGGTAAGGACATCAGGATGGGCGTTCCCATGTCGGATAAAAAGTCATTGACTTTTTACAAGAATTAACTGGGTTTCTCACATTTTTATCTCATATTTCATCAAATCTATGGTGAAGAGAATGAAAGCCTGTTCTCTTCAAAACTTGTGTCCAGTCGATTCTCAGCCCAAAGGTTTTCTCATAAATCAAAGCTACAGGTCCAAACCAGAACAAAGTGACCTCCCTCACCCCTCTTCCTCCTCCTAACTCCTCTCAAACTTCTGGCACTTCACCCTTTGCCAACAAATGTAAGTTTCCTTCCCAGACACATTTCTCAGAGCCTCGATGTGCCTTTCCCAAATATGTTTTTGTATTGTTACAGGGGGATTTCAGCTGAAATTGGAGCCAAGGTCACAATCCAGGCTTTCTGAAACTTCAAAGGTTTTAGGCTTACATTTGTGAATAGACGGTAGAGCGGCAAAGTTTGGATTTACACTTTGTCACATCACTGGGATGGTTAGTACAGGGGGGCTTCATACCCACCATCCTTCAATTATCACATCCAGCTGTTTCACTCAGCATTTTAAAATGAAATAAAACTAATAATAATTTTTAAAAAACAATGGATGGAGATTATCCCTCCCAGAGTCCTTGAAGTCGTAAGCTAAAGTAGTAACTGCCCAAGAGAAAAGAGGGAAAATATCATTATAGCATTATGGGAAGCTGCAGCTTTAAGCTCTTCAGAGCTGAGAATTAATCAGTGCATCCAGGATGATGGGGCAATGGCAAAGGGGGACACGAGAGAAAGGCACTATGTGGGGGTCTCATGGAGTAAGTCAAATAAATAGGGTAGGAGCCCTCTCTTTTCTCGACAGCACTGCCAGCATATGGCCACTCAGACAACACATCTCATCCTAAGTATTTCCTCTGCAGAGCAGGGCAAACACTTATGTCCCCATTTTGTTCAGGAGGATTGACACTTTTGAAACAGCAAAGCCAAAGAATAACCAAACAACCAAAAAGCTACAACAGGCACAAAGCTGCTGTGCAGGGGCAGATGGATCCCTGCTAGTGCAATAGCCCAGAGCAGCGACCAACCCCAGTAAAATCAGCTGTAATGGTACTGCTGGGGTGCAGAGAGGTGAAATTATTTCTTCAGCATGACTTGGGCAGCCCCACGGATCCTGTTCTCAGCCAGGATTAGATCACACAGCCCCTCCAGAAAGTCTGGCACACGGAGCAAATATTTCCTAGCTTACAATAACACACGATCTTACACAGTTCTCTGTCTCTGAAGTGAGGGGGATGAACAAACACTGAAGTGTTTGAATAATATTGGTGAATCCAGATTTCAGTTACAGGGAATTCATGTTAGACCAATTAAATAGTATGTCAATTCCCTCTAATTATCTGTTCCTGCAGCCCACCCGGTAATTAGACGTAATGGGTCTAAATCAAATCAGCGTGTTACCTGGGAACTAATTGGATTTATGTGCAATTTTTTAATGATCCTGGATGGTGCCCTGGAGATTGAAGTCCTCTGTGTGTTCAGGGTTTGATCTCAGGCTTCAATGTGCTTCGGATGTGGATCTCAGGATACATTGGCCCTGCCAAATTGGATGTGCCCATTCCCTGGCACCAAGGCCCACTGGCGTGGGACCACCATTCTCATCAATTTTTTTAGCTTCTAAAACAGGCCATACCCAACCTTCCCACTGGAAAGCACCCCTGGCTAGTGTGAAATCCCAAACTACATCTACACTAGGAGGGAATAACTCCAGTCTTCAGTGCTGCAGCAACACATCCCCACCTTGAGCTATAGGGACCCTGCAGGGGCTCTGCTGAGGCTGTGCACACCAGGAGGATTTGCAGAGGCACCTCCAAGGTTAGAAGCACAAGCTGTGCTCTGCTGAGACCTGTACTGTGCCTTTGACCGTCCCTCCAAAGGGTGGTGCATGTTAGAAACTAAGGCACACATGGTATAGAAAAATGAAATAAAATCATAAAATCATTGAGGTTGGAAGAGACCAAGATCATTGAGTCCAAACTTTGATCAAACATCATGTCAACTAAAAATAAAATCTAAGCCTCTATACACTTGGATGAATCTTGGCCCTCAAATCACATAGCAGTTATAAGTAAATCTCCCTTGCTCCAAACTGAGACAGAACAGAGCATTTTATTGCTCATTTCTGATCTCCTTAAACATCCTAAACTTTAAAATTAAAAGTACACACATGTAGTGTATTTATTTATCTACAGGCACAGAGAATAAACAGGACTGCCAAACTCCTGACACTTAAAGCAGTTCCACGCACTTATCTGAGTCCTGTACATGCAAGATGAGTGTCCATTAGATCCCAGATCCATCTATTGGATCAGAGAGGACTGTGAATAGCACAAGAGTTCCCAAAAAACACACAGGCAAATTCATTTCTCACTGCTTCTAGTTGATGCACTTCTCTGAACTATTTCTTTTAATTTCTAGAGGAGGTGAGCAACAACAACTCTGCACAAGTTTTCTGTGCTTCCAGCAAAAGCAGTCTCTGAGGGATGAGTACAGGAGACAACCCCTCATTGCCCTGCTCCCCAGAGCCCCACCATCTGAAAAATCATTGTCTTTCAGTTTCAGCATGATTTACTGTCCTCCATCTCCTTGAAATTTTACCCACGAGAAACCAAAATAGCACCTTGCCTTGTGCATGAACCCCATGCAGCAAGCGAGCATCGAAACCACTCGATTTCAAAGGCAGGGGAATGTCAGGGAGACATAACTGCAGTGACAGTGGCTCGAGGGGATGACTGCACCATCTCGTTATTCTTCAGCAAAGGTACAAGCAAATGCCACTAACTTCAGTTTTGCTTTCTTTCAAGGAAGTCTTTCTCTTTAGATAACTACCTCTGTTCAGGGGTCTTTTGAGGCTCCAGCACGACTCTGCCAGTGGGAGGGCTTGAGCATCTTATTTTATATTAAAGATGTCCTGTCCGAACTCTACAGGTCACTTCCTAAAGTGCCTCTAACACCTGTACACAAAAAAATTCATATTCATTTTACCTAGACAGGTGCTCAACCAAAACAATTTCTTCAGTGACATGATCACAACAGGGTCCTTCAATAAGCAACAAAAAGAAATAGATATCCCTATCAATTCAAGACAATTCAGACCTTAAATAGCTTCTTATTAAGGTATTTCTGTTATGTCTGCTGCTAAGAAGGACAAATTTAGAAACGGAACCCAAAAAATTGTATTTGTCTTTGATAAAGTTATGGATCAAACCCTGTGCCAGACAGTGAGCTCTTCACAAAGGCTCTTTAATTACAACTCTGTGTGCTCAGACTTTCTGGAACAGCTCAACACTTCATAGGACCACAGTTTTGGGGTTCAGCCTTTAGGTATATATTCACTTACAGCTCATAAACAATACTCAAATAGTCAATAACCCAGAAAGCCAACCAAAATTTCTCATGGTCCTGTATTTTGCATTCTATGGATGCATCATTCCTCAGTCCCCTCATTAGCCTTCTCCCTACAGAAAGGTGGAAAGACTTATTGAACTCACAGTAGCACTAGGTACTGTTTGTGAGACTCAAAATTAACATTTTTAATCATCAGGGTAAGGCTGACCACGACCTGGTGTCTCTGGGCAAAGCTAATTCTCACATATTCCAAAAATTGTTATTAACCTAGTGGGTTCTGATTAAAAGTTTGTCCAATCGCTAAGAAACAGTAATTTCTGTCAGATTACCCTGTTTCACCCCACAAAATCAGAGCTGCCTGAAAAATGTCTTGGGGAAATGTTTTCAAGCAGCTTACCCTGCTCTGTTTCACGAAAATCACCTACCCTACACACTAACAAACTCCTTCTTTTCTACCATATCTGTAATTAGCAAAGAATGCCAAGCCATAACTATTTATGCACAGATGGGTCCTGAAATACCTTCAGAAGTTCAGCACAGGCTTCAATAGTCAGATTTTTGAAGCGAGCTTTGATATAAACCCTGCAGGTTCAGGAGGACTTGTCAGAACACCCTGCTAATCACCCCTCTTGAAGAGATGCATTTTCCACCCAGCATGGGATGTTACAACCACTTGCGATAATCCCACAACAAATGCAGGTGCTTCATTACCTACTTCTGATTTGAATTCCTCACAGATCCGGCCAGATCCCCTCACTTCATTAGCACAGGTCTCTGCCTGCTGGACCAAAAAGTCTTATTCTGTGCTTCTGCTGGCAGAGTCTGAATGTTTCTGCTTTTGTTTCAAACCTTTTCTGAAGTCAGATCTGTTTTTCTCCCCTGTGCCAACTGTCCTTTTGCTTCTGCCCAAAAAGATTTGCTGATGCTGGGACCACATTAGTTATGTCATCTAAAAAACTTGAAGCTGGTCTGAAATGCCATGTCCAGACTAATTGCCATGTCCAGTTAATTCATAGAATCATTAAGGTTGGAAAAGACCTCTAAGATCACCAAGTCCAACCATCAACCCAGCACTGCCAAGTCCACTATTAAACCATGTCCCTAAGCACCACATTTACACATTTCTGAATACTTCCAATCACAGTGATTCCACCACTTCCCTTGGAAAGGTGGAACAGGGCAGCTTTTTCCAATATTTGACCATCCTCTCAATAAAGAGATTTTTTCAAGTTTTAGATCCTATCTAAACCTCCCCTGGTGCATCCTGAGGCCATTTCCTCTTGTCATATCATTTGTTACTTGGGAGAAGAGACTGACCCCCACCTTGCTAAATCCTCCTTTCAGGTGGTTGTAGAGAGTGATAAGGTCCTCCATGAGCCTCCTTTTCTCCAGGCTGAGCCCCCCCAGCTCCCTCAGATGCTCCTCATCAGACTTGTACTCAATAGAAACAGGACCTGTTCTCCAGCTGACCTCAGTTGGCACAGTTTGTCCACATCAAACATGATCTGTCTCCAAACTAATGTGTTTGCTTCCAAAGCCCTGATGGAGAGTGGTTTCTAGGCTGTGCTAATTCCCCTGCTGGGGCCAGGAATTGGCCAAGAGGATGTTGGTTATCCTGAGCCAAAGCTACACCAGGCTCATTCCTTAGAGAGTGAGCACTAGAGTGCACTCCCAGTATCCAGGCCCATTTAATTTCAACACAGCTAATGAGATCATGCAAAACACAGGTCAACATTTCCCAGCCTGATCTGGGAGCAATTAAAAGCTGGCTTTTATTTGAGCTGGCATGAGCAGGTGAGGTTCCCATCGCACCACCATCGTCAGGGCCTGCCTGAGGCATCCAGACCTGATGGAAGGCTTTGCCCATGCGAGGAGCTCCCACTGCCTCTGGATGGGCTGGCAGAGAGGGGACAAGTCCCTCCACCCCACCAGGACAGGAGGGTGGCTGCAGAAGGAAGTAGGAGAAGCCCATGCACAGCTGACAGCATGAGCTCAGTGCTGGCAGAGGCTGGCACCGGCACCTGCAGAAACAGTCTGCAACTCGGGGTGCTGGCAAGCAGGAAGGAGATGGAGCAACAGCATCCCGGCAAGGCAGCGAGTGAGGGGGAAAGGGGAAATGCTCCACACCAGGAGTTACCTTACACTGAAAACAGAGGTGGAAGGGAACAAGAAGTTCTCAAAGGCCTCTCTGGTGAGTATTAAGTATGAAAATGCTCTGGTCTCAACAGAGCAAACAGACTGCATAGCAAGGTACTTACTTGGCCTGCACTTGTACCACACGAGGAGGTACTTGCCGGTCCCGGGGCACGGATCCATCCCGAACAGCCGGCTGTTGACGAGGAACTGGCAGCTCCGCCTGTCCTGGCACTCATCCAGCATCTTCTGCAGCCGGGGATGCACACAAGCAGAGAAAAAAAAGCATGTCAGTGTCCCCACTAAAGGGAGCATCAAACAGAGACAAACTGGAGAAAGGTATGGCCATTCTTGCCTCCACAATCAGCCCTGGCACAAGGCAGGTGATGGTGCTCAACACAGTGGATACCACTGATGCCACAATGATTTTTTGCTTTTTATGTATCTTATATACCCTTATATATATACCCTTTTATACAGCTTTTATGTATCCTTAGTGTTTTTAGCCCACATACTTGTAATTCCCTAAGTCTGATAACTAGCTTAGACCCAAAGTTATGTTAAGCCAAGAGACTAAAGATCGTGGAAGCCTCATAGTTGGGGGTCAGAGAGCCCCAGACACCAAGGTCCTCTCCAGAACACATTCTGTAAACCAAAACAGACCCATGCAGGGGGAAAGTTCCTCAGGACGGGGGCTTCTCTTGAGCCTCTCACTGGGGAATCTGTGATAGATATGCTAATGTGTAAGGTCTATAACTGTATACACAAATCATCCTGTAAGTACATTTTCAGTGTGCATTGTGGGGTGCATTTCAGTGCATTCTACCCGTGTAGTGCACCTGAGGACCCTTAAAAAAATACCGAGGTAAAACCCTTTTTTCCCCTCTAACCATGTTTGGCTTTTAATTTCAAGCCCAGGAAAAGGCAACACCACAGGAGCCATGGACTCAGTGCTCCTTGCACTGTTTTAAGGAGCAGGTTTTCATCCCCTTGCATGGGTGCAAAACAGAGGATTTGCACTGGGATGGTCACCAAGATTTTGAAACATTTGCATGCCATTTAATCATAATATAAGACAGTACAATCCCAGGAAAAGCAGCTTTGAGGACATGGATCCTCCTTGACAGTTAAAAGTAAAAACTCCAACTCTGTCACCATCAATCTGCTTTAGATTTCTCTGGAGATGCACAATTTCAAGAGAGGTCTTGTCTCGGTTATATAAAAGCTGGTAAAAATATATATATATATAAATTGCTGGTATTCCAATAATTAGTAGTTGTGGTGGGAACACTGTTATACAGCCAAATTAGTCATTTTTAATAGGGTTCATTCCTCTTCCTCCATTATTATCACATTCTTTTAGCTAAAACAGGGAGGGGCTGTGAGTCAGAGGGTTCTTTCGCCACTGGCATTTTGGGTCCTACCCCCCTTTCTGCTTTTCCTCTAGTGCTTGCTCCCCACTCCCCCATTCATTACACTTACAAAAACTCCATCTCAGAATCCACAGGGGCAAGACTTTCTGTCTCCTGCTAGAAAATAGCTTCATTAAGGAAGATTAATGATTTCTTTTAACCCTACGATCCTCTGAAGCAGTGGTGGGGGGGAGAATATTATTGAGTGGGGCAGTAATTAAGTTTTAAATTCAGCTGGATGGCTTAGGTGGTATTTATGTACTCCTGTAGAGCCCCTAAAGTGCTAAAATTACCATAATGTTTGCCTGACACACATGAACCTGTCAGAGCATTTTGAGGCCACAGAGCGAGGTAATCCACCAGTCTTGTTAAGTCCCTGTGATACAGAGCTGTGAATTCCAGCCCCAAAGCAATTAATTTTCACTTGCAAGGAGGTGCTGGAAAATCCTTCCTCAGAAATTCCCCTAGACTCCCCTGGTCTCTTTTGTCTTCTCTCTGTTCACTTTTCCTACACCCACCTCGATATTTGGGCTTTCCCACAATCTTCTCCCTGTGCCATTAACATAAAGGCTGCTCCTGCTCTACCATGTGCCACCCAAACCAATTTTCTCTCTGCTTCAGTGACTACTTTCTATTTTCGAGTTCTCCCTCAATGTAATATATAGAATCTTTAGCATTATAACTCTGAATGTCATGCTATGAACAACAGCTGTTCCAGTTTCAAGTGCAATTTGAAGCTGCCTCATTTGCGGTTGCTCATAACTTCCTAAAGCTTTCACCTTTTGGGCTGACACATGCAAGAATTCATGCCTGCCTCAAGTCTGACCTTTATTTTAAAGTTCAAACCAAAACAATCCAGGCCTTTTCTAGCGGGCAGAGAACATATGCTGTTGTTTTCCACTTACAAAGGTAATAAAATGCAGGCATCTTGTTTAAAAATACAGGGTTTAGGATGGAAAGGTTGAAAGGTGAACACTGAAGGAGGTGCCTGGGAGCATTAGCCCCAGCTTGACCGTCACGTTCAAATGCATAGAAACAGCATATTCTTTCCTCTAGGCTCATAAGGGTTGGCTGCTCACTCAGCATGTGAAATTTAATTTAATGCAAAATCCAGTGAGTTGCAAAGGAATTTAAGCGAGGATCCAGCACAGATATCTCTTTTCATCTCAAAAAACAAAGAACAACTGAAACAACTGTGGAGGACTATGCATATGGAGAGAAATTCTCTCCAAATCATTGTGCACCTGAAAGGATTTTCTGGTACTGACAGCCATGGCTGTGCCTACACACAACTAGAGCTAAGAATATGGAGCAAAGGGAAAGAAGCAGCACCCCAAATGTTTCCTTTCCTCTAGGGAAGCTTTCCTCCCTCAAATGCAGTAGACTTGGGTTTTTCATCTACAAACCTGTTCACAGCAAGCGGGTAGGCATTTCAAGAGCCTTCAGCATTGTGTAATGGGTGCTACTAAAACCAGTTGGAAAACTGGCCTGGGTTTCAGCAGACACCAAGTTAGACCAACAAGAAAACAATTTTGAAAACTTCATCTGAGATACCTGAGCAGCACTTGTTCATCTGTCCTAAGGCTCAGCACCAGGAGCAAAGGCAACAACTCGCTGACCTCAGAGAACCATGGACAAGGGCAGCCTTCAGGTACTGCCACTTTGTCTTGGCTCTGCTCTAACTTCTGGCAGCTCTTACTTATTCCTTGTATTCTACCTAAGTTAAACCTCCTGAGTTTACTTCCTGTGGTATGCAAAGGGTGGAACAGGGCAGCAAAAAACAAAGCCCTAGGGAGAAATTTGTAACTAAATTAGGGGGCAAAAGTCATCTATGCCATTGTGAGGCCACAGAAAAAAAGTGAAGTATTCTTGGGGCTCAATATGTCCTTCACTAATTTGTTGTAGTCTTTAGCTATGGTTTCAATTTAATTTGACAATAGCCATGACTCTGAGAAGTTTCATGGGGGAGGAGAAATCAGTATTTCCGTTTCATCCACGTAACTCTATTTTACCTCCCCCAAACAGCAACATTTTTCCTGAAAATATAAAAAACATCATTAAGATTTCTGATTTCCTGTTCACTGTTTGAGTAATGTCTTATGCATAATAAAATATATCCATAAAGAGTAAAATAAAAAAATATGTTCAATCCTCAGTGAAATACATCAGGAAAAATGCTAAGAAAATTAGCAGTAGTTGACTGTGCATTTTCTTGATTAAAAATAAAAAGAAGTTGTTACACCAGTCTTATATGTTAACTTAAACACTTGAACATATAATTTTTACCTATCCTGGCATGCACAGAAATCTTCTTTCCCACTGCTTTCATCAGTATGGGCTATGTACCAGCACCTTCTTAAACACTATGCAGAACATGTGTGACCAGATGATCCCCAAAGGTACAGTTCCCTGCAGGTTCAGGGGTTCTGGTGTTTACCAGAAGCCAAGACCTTGGGCTTCATCTCAAAAATCATAAATCTAGGCAGCATCAGAGCTCTGACAGATGTCAGATGTCGTTTCTGAAGTATTTGCAGTTGATCAGCTACGCTGACACCAGGAAGGCTGGGAGTTCACTTGGTAGTGAGGGAATGTCTTGAGCTCACATGGTTTTTCTCAATGGATGGAAAAATGTAGGCAATTCATTCTTTTCCTTGTTGTTCTGGTTGTCACTGCCAGCTGAAAAGGTGGGAAAATACAACCACAAAACCAAACAGAAAGAGGCCCACAAACAGCCTGGACTTGCACAGGAATAGCAACAGGCCCCAGAACAGTCCCTAACTGGGATGTACAGTCAACTCTTTTTGTCTCCAAGTCTGGTAGACCCCTGACTAAAGGCAAATAAAGTCACCTCAGATTAGATTATATTATAAAAATCACTCCAACTGAGTAAGGTGGAGGAGGAATTCCTGTCTGGCATGAAAGGGGAGGGAAGACACATTAATTGCACTGTGCCATTTTATAATTGCATTACAGTGGTAAATCAGGCCTGAGGGCTGACAGCCAGTGCTCAGGAGGGAAGTTGTGGCTGTTTAAACCCATTCCATTCTCTGGTTCATGACTGAGCTAAGAAGCTGCAAGATTTAGAGGAGATAAGAGAGCAAGAAATGTGAATTCAAGTAAAACAAACACTAATCTAACCCCTGTGATTTATGCCCTGGATTAATCTCCCTGTGGTGACCCAGGTCTTAAAGCAAGGGCAGCCTCAAACTCAAAATCATGTCCTTCTAGTGGCCACTGCAGATGAAACACATTTTTCATGCTCATTTTGTTGTGCTCATTTGCTAAGTAATTGCTTCTGCTCATTAGATAACAACCTTTTAAATGTGGAGCTGGATGCGAGCTCTGCGAGGAGGCCATCCCCAGCCATTCCCAGGGGTGCGCTCGTTTTTAGCCTGTCTCTTCAAATCACTCTTCAAGAAGTGCTTCCCCTGCACGCTTAAAATAAACCACAACTGAGCTTAACACCCAAGGCAATTAAACTTATCTCAGTTCCTGGTCCCTTGGAACAGTTCATAGACTCAACACGCTTAGGGTGAAACTTCAGACCCATAGAAGCCAATGGTGAAACTCAACAGCAATGAGGGCTTTGCCACAGGGCTGCTCCCTGTACAGCCTCCATCTTCAAAGGAGCATAAGGATGACTGCAGGGCATGTCAGTCATGCATGAAATTACACAGAGGAGCCCTACTAAATAATTGCCCAAATTGTGTGCTGCAAGCTGCATGAATGTATCAGAGCTGGGTGCAGTCAAATGAAGATGGGCAGAGATTTGGACTGAGAACTTTATGCAAGAAAATACCAGTAAGATACCAGTAGTTTTAAGCATTTTTAGGTCAAATTCAGTCCAGGCATGGTCATTATGGTGGAGTCACACCAATACTTATATTGGTGCACCTCCAGATTTTTTGCAGTGGGAAGAAGTAAATACAAACAAACAAGGCAGCAGGAACTCTCCCTACAGCACAGTGCATTCATAATGGCTTCATATCACTTTTCATTTGAATTTTGATACTCTTTTTATGTACCCTTGAACACTGGTAACACTTTAAATCATATTATAAACATAGTGCTTTCAAGTTGAAAACTTATTTACGGGTCCTGTTTCTGAAGAATGAACATTCATCTCTCTTCATTCATGCAAATTACTGAGTTCCATGGAGCAAGAAGATTTTCCAAGAATCAGCAACAGGGAAGCGCAAACTACATAAGGAAGTGAAATCCATGCTGATGAGGTGCAGGTTACCTGCTTATGGCTTCATCAAGCCACCTTCCCAGCCTGCTCTGCTAGAAGGTAGTTCAGCTTTGCCCAAATTACTGCATTCCATCTGTGAATCACTTGAAGAAAAGATCAAAGGCCCTGAATCCTGATCTATAGCAGGTTTTAGTGCTCTACTAGCTCTGTCCTATTGCTTTCCCTTGGACCTTGCAGTGCTCACAGCAGAGTCAGCAGGAGAGAACTATGCCCATATATTTGGTGATTCACATAAACATACCAGACTGTGAAATAAAGAGCTGGGCATGCATTCCCTGTCACCAGCTCTGCTTTGGGAGGAGTAAATGCCAGCAGGACAGTAGAGCAGACAGCAGTGGGCTGGGATGTTAAAACGCCAGCAGGATTCACCAGTGCTCCTCTGGCAGGGCCTTGAAAGAGCCCCAGAAACAGATTCACAAAGAGCAGGAACACGTTCACCAAATAGAAGGACCGGATAAAAGCTGCATTACAAATATCACCTAATTAACATTACCTACATTTCCTAACAGTAGGAAACTTAATCTCTATGCAGGGTCAACTTCAAAAGGAGAGAAGGTCTAAGCTGAAGAAATACAAAAGGATGCATAACCAAAAGTCATGGGATTAAAGAAAGGGAAAGCTTAAAAAACAAAGTGGAAAAAATCCCTGAGAGCAAACCATTACACTGTCAAGCAGGGTCTTAGTGGCAATGATGGAAGCCCCATGACTTGGAAAGTTTAAATTTAGAGTAAACAAAGCATTAGGAGGCTTACACGCTGGGGAGCAGTCCTACCTCATCAGGGAGACAGGCTGCACTGGCCACCTCTGCCTCCAGTGCCTCTTCTTCTGCAGGACATAATCACTCTGCTCTGATGAGCTATTTCAGTCAAACCAGAGATTTCAAAGACACAGCAATTTAGAGGTGTCTATGATCTCTGCATCAAACAGTTCTACTTGCAAATAATTAGCTGGGGGAACCACTTGCCAGAGAGTTCTATTTCAGCCTCGGCAAGATTCATGAATGAAACTGCCCTGGTTCTGTGATTTTTAACCGCAACTTTGGCAGTGCAGTAACTTCTTCTGGGCCCTGAGCTCACTGCTCACCATCATCTGCAAAGTAATTAATATGTCTGAAAAAGAGTTGCCCAAACTGCTCTTTAATTCACTGACATTTTTGAGACTGAAACTTTCCTTGTTCAAACTGCCTAGAAACCATGGAGTTGTAATATGCAATATAACAGTGGGTTCTCCTCCCCGTGGTACTGATGGCTACTATTCTTCCTTTCTACCAATTTCTCCCATCTTTCCCCCTGATCATCATCATCTTATAGATGTTCAGAGTCATGAGAAAGGGCCCTTTCTCATTCCTGTTGAGGGCACTTAGGGGTGTGACATCAGTGGGACCACACAATATCTGGTGACTGGGCATGTCAGGAGCCATTGTCCTTGGCCTGCCAAGAAAGCTGGAGCAGTTGGGAATGTTTCCTTCTACTTGGTACTTCACTTTTAATCCAAAATAATTGGGGGAAACAAAATCCACTTTGGAAAGAGCAACACCAGCCCTCTCTTTTTGTGATCAAAGGCTGGCCTGTGCTTTGAGAGCCATTTCTAGAAAGTTCATCTCATCTTTCCATCAGCAAAGAGGTCAGCTCACTTTTGCTTCTTTTTATTTGGTTTCACAGAAACCTTCCTGGTGGGTGAAAATAAAAAAAGGGGAGGAAGGGTTCAGGGAATCCTGTGGTCAGCATGCAAGGAATCTGCTCCCTTTTGTAGGGCTGCTGGAGTGACAGCGGGAGATGGTGGCAGCAAAGGTGTCCTGTCTCTTGCCCAAAGGACAAAAGGAAATACCACATCAGCAGCACTAGTGATTCTTGTCACCAGTGACTGGTTGTCCTGGAGAGTGTTGAAAGAGACCCAGGGCTCAGGCCAAGCCCACAGGCCCTCCCCAGATAAGCTAATCTTTCTAAGGAGAGTCATGATTCAGCTCCAGAGCACCTTCCAAGCACAGCTCCTCTTGGGGAAACGAGTCACGCGGTAAAACATTGCCCTTGAAAGGCAATGAAACAGGTACTGCTGATTTCAGTACCTGTGGATATGAACAGAGAAGTTAGCCCTCAATGTCTTTGACAAATTTCAGGGGGCAGAAGCAAAACAAATTAAGTGGCTCTCTAGGGCTTTCTGTTTTCCTTACAAATAAGATGTGGCTTTATTTTCTGCCAATTTATCCAAATGAGAAAATTGCAGCTAATCAGCTGTAAAGTGTAATATAGTTTTCTGGTAATAAGCAATAATTTTAGCCAACCATTAGACAGTCTTCCATACAGATCTCAAGTGGTTCATTGCTGAAAACAAGTGGCATCAGAAATACTGATCCAGAACTCAGCCTTCCAGTACATAAAGAGGGCTTACAAGAGGCTTACAAGAAGGATGTGCAATCATATAACAAGGGGGAAAGGCCTTGAGGTGAAGAAGGGCAAGTTTAGATTAGATATTAGGAAGAAATTCTTTACTCAGCGAGTGGTGAGGCCCTGGAACAGGTTGTCCAGTTCTGGCTGTCCTATCCCTGAAAGTGTTCAAGGCCAGGTTGGATGGGGCTTTGGGCAACCTGGTCTAGTGGAAGATGTCCCTGCCCATGGCAGGGGTTGGAATGCGATGATCTTTAAGGTCCCTTCCAACTCAGACCATTCTATGAATCTGTAACGATTCTATGAATGCCCAGATTCTTCGTGCATTTGGGAAGCTCCCAATGAATCTGACATTATAGTGCTAGAATAACAGAAATGTGTAGTCTGAGGTCACTGGGTCACTGCCTTAATGTCTTGGACATGCTCTCCCAGGTGGTCTGTATTTCATTTTTGAACAAAAACCAGTGATTAAAGCAAGGAATCCTGGCAGCCAATCACATAAAGCTGACTTAGTAGTGGTTGTCTCAGTGTAATCAACTCTTTCTTTTCCCTTATTAACATAGAAACAATGTCTGAACTGGACATTTACAGTGGAGAGAGATTCTAAATGGGACTTTACACTCACAGCTTGTGTTAGAAGGGAACAGGGTTAATAAATGCCCCTTATACTCCCTCCAGGCCACTCTCCAGAGAAGCAGCAAATTTATACAGTCTTGGGTTTGATTAGACACTGTGATTTTATATACTTAGTTTTGAAGGGTTTGGTTTTGTTGGCTTTTTCAATTACTGACAACCAGAATACACACACAATTGGTCCTGTTGTAGCAGCCATATATCTGAGTTGTAAAACCACAAAAATACATGCAATTTCCTTGTCTACAGCTTTCCAATTTTCCTACACACATGTATTTCCTACCAGCGAGCTGCAGGCAGCTTGCCTTTCAGCTTGTGGAGTTCCTGGCTTACCCTTCAGAGAGGCCTCAGCCCCTCCAGGACTGAGAAAGAAGACGAGATTCATCTCTGGCATTCGGACTCATCCTACCCTGAGGAAGCACAACACATTAAAGGATCAAAGCCACATCTGGGGGCACCAAAGAGGCTGTAAATCTCCTCCGAAAAAGACTCAGGAACTTGCCAAAGGTGTCCCAAGAAATTTGTGGAAGAAGAGAGAATGTCAGCTACTTCCCCAGTACATCTGCATCCCCAAAAATGGATTAATAATAGAGTTTTGGTCTCAGTCATGTAACAAATGTACTGCACAAGGGATCTGCTGCAGGACTACCTACAGGTAACACAATTCTCGCTCTGATGAACAGGGATGGGGAATTACAAGCAGCCTAAGTACTGAAAGCGAAGCTAATGGGGAACAGCTCTGACGACATGAAGAGCTAAGAGAGGCAGGTAAGGATTTCTTTTCAATCCCTCTTACACACAAAACCATGAAATGGAAAGCCTAGGGTAATACCTTCCCTCTTCTCAAGTTCTTCCAGATGCCTTAAGTGGGCCTCTCACCCACAAGGGTTGAGGCAATGCTCATAGCTATCAATCACCTTGGTAAACTAAATGCTGCAAGTAAATATTTCAGTAAATCAATAAAAGAAGGGAAGGCTAGCCTCTGCCAAAGCTTTCTTTCCATGTTCTCCCACCCTAAACAACACAACTGTCTCTTGTCTGTTTCATTATGAAGTTTTGTCATCGTATCTGGGAAAACCTTCCACCAATAAGGACCGTGTCCCCCCACACTACAGCTCAGCCCTTTGCTGTGCAGTGGAAGTGTCTTGAGGCAAACTTCAAATCTGTCAGCTTAAGGGTTACACTACAGCCAAACGCCAATCTTGTGCAAATTCTTGAGAACTTACCACTGACATTTGGAAGCCAAAGCACTCATATCAACTTTTAAAAAAATGCTGTAAATGTCTCTTAAAAACCCTGGATGCAAGAGTGAGAAGTGGTGTGGAAAACTCTGGCCTTTAGCCAAATTATAAAAGAAATTACTCACTAGCCCTGTAGGTTCATTAATCTAGTCTACTATAAATTTTTATTAAGAATTATCATTGATTCTTAGCCATGAACACACTGGATGCCTGAAAGCTTTGCCCAAAAGTTTTCACAGTCCCAAATCCAGCACTTGGAAAAACTTGTGCTTACTTCAACACCCCGGAGCAGACCCTATTTATCTCAACAACATCAGCCAACTCATGTTTCTAATTTTAGTTGTTCCTACTGACAGTAGAGTAACGCTGGCACCTTCCAAATAATCCTTTGATTTCCTGACGTCACATGTGCTCTTGGGAGGATACACAGAGACAACATTCCCTACACGAACGGTCAGAGCTGATTAACTGCTGGGGGATGTTATGAGTTTAAGTGATGTATGACCACTTACCGTGGCCTAAGAGCCAAATGAGTCACAAGACGTGAAGCCAAGGATTCTCTCTGGGTTTCAAGTTACCAAAGTAAAAGCCTCTTGAAATAGGATCTAAAGCAAAAAGAATGCTACAGCCATCTCTGAATGTGCTGAGAAAGCTAATCATTGGGAAGGAAAACTATAAAAATAATGCTCTTCAAACCCAGTCAAACATAATGTAGTGTTGAAGTGTAATTCTCCTTCAACCACATTCCTGACTAGAGTTGCAGGAAAACTAAGACATTTACCAGCAAAATCTAATTCAGTCTTGTCTAAACTACAAGGATGAATTATCTACTAAGCTGTGTGAGACCCATGCTGGGTAGCCCTGCTTAAGACAGGTCTATGCAGCACCAACACTGAGACCTGCTGCATGGCCAAGGAAAGGTGAAGTCCAAAATTAAGAAATGCATTTTAACAATACCTGAAGAGAGGTGCCAACTGAACAGGCAACATCTTCTTTAATTAAAGTTGCATAGGAGTGGGGATAGCGAGAAGGACACAGCTGATGACTTGGTACAATTCGGCCATAAAAAGAAGACTGGATGCTGATGGTGGTTCTGTGGGGACACCTCAGGGACACATATTCTCCATCACAGGCATGGTCAGTGTAATTCTTTAGTACCTGTGATATGTAACCTGCAAAAACCACGACAAAAACTATCATTAGTGAAAAGTAGTTAATTTTTAGGTGATTTACAACAATGCAGCCGAAAAACACAAAATAACAGGCAATGAGGGATGCAGATTTTTTATTCATCTCATAAAGGTGCAAAGGAGAGACATAATGACAGGGAGATTAGGGACACTTGGTGATTTGACCTTCAGCCATGTTTCATATCCGCAGTGGAAGCAACATCTGGATGCTCCAAACTCTTAGTCAAATCACACAACTTATTTACATCAGCATATCTGTCAAGTTTACAGGAAATGCAGCTGAGCTGGACTGCTCATTTCAACCCCACCTAGATGCCACCTGCAATTTTTGGCCCCCCAATACAAGACAGATTTAAATAAACTGGAATGAGTACAGAAAGCCAAAAAGAAGGCTCAGAGCTGGAGCATTTTCCCCATAAGAAGTGGCTTCTTCAGCCTGGAGAAGAGACATCTTTGGGGGAAAATAATAGCAGCCTGCCAGTATCTACTATGAGGTTATCAAAGAGATGGAGCCAGGCTCTTCACAGTGGTGCACAGTAGGAGAATGAGAAATAACAGGCACAGTAAGAAACAAGCGTTTCAGACCAGGTATATGAGCAACTCCTTCAGAGAGCAGTCAAGCAGTGGAGCAGCTTGCCCAGAGCAGCTGTGCAGTCTACATTGTTGGAAGTTTTCCAGACACTACTGCATAAAACCCTGAGCCACCTGGTCTGACATTCTAGAGCAGTAGATTAGACTAGAAAACAGAAGTCCCTTCCAACCTCACTTTTCCTATAAACTAATGATCATGGGCAAAAAGGCCCAAAAGCAGAGTCACTAAGGGGAAAGTTGGGGTTACAGTTGGTTGTATGAGGTCCTATTCCACCCTGGCACACGTGGCACATTTTTTGTCTCCTTTCACATTATACAACTTTTAATTCTTCTGGCTGCACCTTCTGTTCTAGGCCTTTGACACCTCCTCGAAGCTTTGCTTTCTCTGTAATTCTGCAAAGTCACAATCTTTTCAGAAGGAAAACACTGTGCAGAACCAAATCTCTCCTTGTTTCCTGGAGGATTATGTTATCCACTATAATGAAGTTGTTGACAAGAATAAAGCAGGGAGACAAAGTCTCATTAAAATTACACTGAGTCAGAAGGGCTGATTACAGTCAGGTTGCCATGGGAACTTCTAAACAATTCTGACTTTGCCACACTCAAGGAAACTTCCCTGTTGCTGATATATGTCCTATGTCAGTGTCAGCCATGGTCCCACTCAACCCCACAGATCTCCTCTTTGCAATGGGTTTGAAAGTCTCCTTCCCACTACTGCCACCAACACAAGCAGCCACCCCAGCATGCCTGTCCCTATCTTCCTCTTCCTCTGTGGAGGAAGACCGAGCGGACGTGGTGGGATGGCTGCTGGTAGACTCTCTTCTTAAGAGATAGCATATAGAAAAAAGACAAAGCAATTAAAAGAAACAAGAAATCCCTGGACAAATTCCTAATAGGGAGCATAAAACTTGTTTTTTAAAAATAATGACTATTCTCTTGGTGACCCATAATCACAGAATGACTTAGGTTGCTACCTCTACAAGTCATCTAGTCCAGCCTCCTGTTCAAAGCAGGGCCAACTTAGTCCAGGTTTCCCATGCCTTGCCCAGTTCCGAACATCCCCAAGGGTGGAGCTTCCACAGTCTCTCTGAGCACCCTGTGCCAAAGCTTAACAACTTTCACAGTGAAAATTTTTTTTAATTCCATGCAATTGGAATTTCCCATGTTATAACTTTCTTTTGTTCCCTCTAGCTGTTTCATTGGTAGGTTTTTGTACCCTCTGGTACCTTTCAGAGAGAAGACTGGTTCCATTTTGTCTATACTTTTAGGTACTTTAAAACAGTAATTAGATCCCACTTTCTTAATTTTTTACTCTAGATGAACAGACTAGTTCCCTCAGTTTCCCATTATTCACCCCATGTTCCAGCACCCTTTCCTTCCTGGCAGCCAAATGCACTTTCCCCAGATCTTCAACGTCTTTGCTGCACCGAGGAGCCAGCTTGGCAAGCTGCTACCCTCCATCCCTGCAAGGTGCACTGCTTCCTCACATGCACCATCCTGCCTTCCAAGACATGACAGTGCATCCAGGAGAGCTCAGCTCTTGTGGCTTGAGAGAACTCACATGGATTGCTCATTTCAATGTCAACTCTACCTTTCCTTGTAGACACATCTGTGAGGTATATTTACTCCAAGTTAAGCACACACAGGGTTTTTTCTCTATCCCTAAAGCCATATCCAGCAACTTCTTCTTAATCTCCAAAATTATATGACCTATATCCAGAGACTTTACTGGGAATAGCTTCTCTTCCATACCAACACGAAAACCTAGGTCAGGAGTTCTGTGAAAGACCACCACCCTCAACAAATTTCAAGGTGTCTAAAACACCTACAATTACTGTTCTTAGAGAAAACCAACACACAGTAATTTAGCTTCAGCATTCAAGCTCCCACTGTGGCGGCTGTATTCTCTGATTTATCTAAATTTTAGCCTGTAGTTCTTACTTAGCAGTTCTGTTGCTGCAGTGCCTTGAGGTGTGTGCCAAATAAATATTTACTCAAATCAGCATATTAATTTCCAAGTCCCCAGGGCGGAATTTGTTCAGAAGAAAAAAGCTGAGACACAGCCCCAGTTATCAGAATGAGTGACAGGGCTGCATCAGATCAGGAAAAAGCACTATTTAATTTAGTGTCTTTATCTCACTTGTTCAAGGAAGCACTCTGGGATAACTGTTGGGGTGGACCTCCTTTCCCAGTCAGTAGAATACATGCCCTGGGGGATCCTGCACACCTAGTCCTGGAATTAGTTCAGCTTTCTCCCTCTGAAGTAAGGCAACTATGCAGGAGGGGCATCAGGACAAGAAAAATACAAACAGAATCAGAATACAACACAAAATATTGAAATGTACTTTCCACGCTGTTACTCCAGTGCATTAGGACTTTTCCCCAAGGCCAATCTATTAAGGAGCCAGAGAAATACAACCAAAGCACAGTCAAGACTCTACTGTCTCCTCTGAATGTTCAATTACTCTGTCAGAACAGCCATCCTACGGCATGCCTTTCATACTGCCAATTCAGGATCAGGGAAGGTTTCAGCCCCTGCAATTAGTGCAGATCACTTGTTGAAACAGCTCCTTCCTCTTGTCTTCCATCAGCAATCTCAAAATAACTTGGGTTCGCTCAAGCTCAAGATATTGAAGGGATTGAATGCTTTGATGGTGACTGACTCATAATAAACAAGCACAATGTCTGAAACATCTGGCACTGACCACTGTCAGAAAGAAGATACTGGATTAGGCGCGGGCATGGTCAGGGAGGTGATGATGTTCTTCAAAGACCAAAAGGAAGTGGCTGTAGAGAATTATTGCTTCTTTTTTTTTCCTTTTCAAGTGAGTCACATTTGTACTATTTCATTGGAATTTCTTTTGAAACTGTTGGCATTTCATTACCCATTGATTTACGGTTCAGTAACCCAAAATCTGAATTATTTTCAGGATCCTTATTGAATTTTCAGTAACAAGTCTCCAAATGACCTCTTGTAGCATTACATGTGGTACCAGGGAGGGAACTACTGGGACGCTCTTCACTGAATTAAATACTTAAACATGAAGCCAGTGGAAGGTGTTTGAGGACTTCAATGGCACTTGTATACCAGAGTAAGACAATGTTAGAGCAGGTGGTAATTTGAGCTTTTCTTAAAAGATATGTATTTCATTTGAAAACATGTTGAAAGCAACAAAGAAATCGAAAGCATTAAGCCTATCAAACCTTTTCAAAATGCTTCATGTTTTGAAAACCTGGAATAACAAAAACATCTCAAAATGTTTTGAGTTTAGCACTTCTCCTTTTTTTAGGATTATGTCGAGGACATGGAGTCTTTGACGGTGGGCTTTCATACTCCCAAATTAAGTCAGTGTACAGGACTCCAGAGTTAAATATCTCCTTGATTCAAAAGACCAGTGTCACCACCAAAGCAGGGATTTACACTCTAGAGACAGAATAAACAACCAAAAAAAATGCATCACAAAAAATGATAGATCATTTTTTCCTCAAAAAAATAAGGAAATGTTCCCTTCAAACACCACTTGCAATTTATTTTTCCAAAGTGCAGGGTTTGCCTCCTATTAGTCATCAGCAATTATTCTACACTACTCACCAAACACAGTGCTTAATGCTGACTGTAACTTTATCCTTCCCAGCAATGTCAGCCCCCAAAAATCATTTGAACCACTATCTCTCCAGGAAACCATTGATCAGTTCTCATCCAACAGTCAGTTCTAAATCTTAACACATATGGAGGAAAGAGAAACGTAACAGATTCATACAGAATATCACCATTTTACAGGAACTGTAAATCTAAACATCCTCCTTTATTACTCTCATGAAGCTACAGCCCTTACTTTTTGAAACTAAAGCAACTGATGGAGCAGTTCACAAAAGCACAGATGGCATAAGAGCTTTCACCCCATCCAGAAGCAGGATAATACAGCCTCCAGTACATAAAGAGGCTTTACAACAAGGCCAGAGAGGGGCATTTCACAGGGCCATGAAGTGATAGGACAAGGCAGAATGGCTTTAAACTAGAAGAGTCTCCTCTTAGAAATAAATTCTTTACTGTGAGGGTGGTGAGGCCCTGGCACAGGTTGCCCAGAGGACCTGTGGATGTCCCATCCCTGGAAGTGTTCAAGGCCAGGCAGATGGGGCTTGGAGCAACCTGGTCTAGTGGAAGGTGTCCCTGCCATGGCAGAGGATTGGAACAAGATGATCTTTGAGGTCCCTTCCAACCCAAACTCTTCGGTGATTGCATGAGTCTATGAGTCTGCAACTGTTCTATGATAACAGCAGAACACACAAACATTCATTCATATATCCCATCTAACTATGGCTGTCTAAAACCAGCAAGTTCTCTTCTCCTGCTTCCACTAAAACCAGTTCTAGTTTTTCTTGACAAGACACATAGTGACGCACCAGCTTGCAGAACATAAATTTCATCTTTCACCAGGGAACATCTTTGTAGGAATCTGCTGGAAGAATAGAGACAGTCACAATCACAATAGAACTAACTCTGTTTACAGTTTGGATGTGATCCAAAACTTTTAATAAATTACAAGAAAATTCAAAAGATTCTAATGGTTAATGAACTACTATGTATAATTAAATCCAGAGATTCATAAACATCTGCATCAAGCTATATCCAAGCTATTGTAATGTCTTCTTAAAATATCCAATTTTGAGTTCTTGTGGTTACCAATACAGGAGTGCATACACATCATAGAGAAAAATCAACCTCATGAAAAAAAACTACCTTATACTTGGAAAGAAGAGATTTCCCATTATCTGAAACACATGGAGTCACTGCCATTAACTGCTAGTGAATTAAGTATTCCCTTGTTGCTGGTTGACACAGATTCTTTTCTTTTTAATCCGCTTGTTTTCCAAATCCATAATGTTTTTTTCAGTACTGCTGCCACTTTCTTCTGATTTCCTCAGCTTCCTTGCAGATGTTTTAGGGACACTGAATGTGAAACATAACTTTTTTCCAGGGGATACTTTAATCAGATACTTTTCTGGAGTTGAGAACACCCCTAGACCACACTGGTTTGCAGGCAGGCTGTGGACTGGAGAATTTCAGGTCATTGTTTATGGGCAGAGCACTGATACTCGTAACATCTCACAGAAACAGTGCTGAGCCAGTGGAGCCGAGTGACACGCCACGAGGATGGGCCAACAGGGCTGAAACGTGACCCCAGCAAGGCTTGAAGCCAGAGCAGGGAACTCAATGAATGCATTTCATACCAGGCATTACTGATAATCCTGTGGTTGTAGCAGTAAAAGCAGCTCTCTCAAATCACAGAGCAGCCCAGCACGGACAAGCAGGGTTTGTTTTGCTTTGTTACTAATGCTGGAGATTAAAACGTGCTATTACAATCCTTCTACAGAGAGATTTGCTTTCAGTTCAGCTACTCCCCAACCCTTTCACCTTTCAGATACCACACAGCTCTGAACAAACCTGGACATCTTGTAAGCATATTTAGGAAAATATTTTTGGTTTAAGTCAACAGTTCCCTGCCCACTATTTGATCTTCTGTACTGCAGTTACAGCTCCAAACAGCATCCAGTGTTAGCTCAGAAAAATGGTTTTGAAACAAGAGTGAAGGTGAGGTTCTGTAAGTGCTGATCAGTATTTCATAAGTCTCCCAGGTTTGTGTAGGGATGAGAAAGTACTGGAAGTTAGATTAGTGAAGGTGACAGGAATAAAAACACCATCAGTTTCAATTCTGCAGGCTTGAATATTACACAGATAATATTGAGGATTATTGCTAATTATTCCCTTTAATTCCCTAACTGTAAACTCCGACAAAATTTAATGAAACACTACAGCCTTCCCACAGACTGTTGGAATTACTCTGGAGAATTTAGAAAGCAACTCCAACTGCAAGTATTTTTGGTCTAGGACTTTAAACAATTGCTTTGAAAATTCAATGCAAAAAATCTTTTTTGATGTTTGAATATCATCTTAGATGATTTTCTTTGAATGTTCCATACGTCCATAGTTTCTTGAGAGATTACTTTTCTCTAAAGCAAGTTTTAAAAGCCTTTACAGCTATGGAGCTTTATTTTTTCTGATATTCCACATTTCGAAAAGACAAACGTACAGTTTTTTGGTTTTTTTTTTGTTTTCTTTTGTTTTTTTTTTTTTTAATTTTTGAATCAGGGAATATTTCTCCTGGAAGGGCCTCTGGCACGTCACCCAGCCCAAATTGCTGCTTGGAGTAGGGTCAATATCAAAGTGAAATCAAGCTGCTCAGCACCTTGTTCAGCCCTGAGCAAGGGCTGCCAAGCACAGGGATCCTCCAGCCTCTGAGGCACCTTTGCCAGGGCTCCATCACCCTTGTCATTAAACTTTTTTCAACTTTTTTTTTCAAATAAGTCCTCAGAATTTCCCGTCACAACTCATATTTCTTGTCTCCTGCCTTATCAGTTTGCACTTGTGAGAGAAGCCGAGCTTTGGTTTATATATACCCATTTTCAGGAAGCAGAGGGAGCAATCTGGATACTGCTTAGCTTTCTCTTCTCCACCATCCCTCCTATGCCATATGCTTAAGGCCAAACTATCTTTCTGGCCCTCCACTGGACTCCCTCCAGTTTGTCAGTGTTTCTCCTAGAATTGTATACCAATATTATGACCTGTACCTCAGGGGCTTGACCACCCACTTCCTCTGCATTTCAGGAATTTCAAAAAAAATTGTTACGTTAGCTGTATGGTTGCAGGCAGCCACGATGCTGCAGTGCAGCAATTTGACAGTACAGAGAATTTGGTTGGAAGGCGCTGCACCAGGACTTCACCAGCTTGCAACCCTCTCTCCAACTACTTATTCCTGCTCTCTTACTTCAGATCTAAGCCTCTTCCAACGATTTGTGTGCATGTGATGTATGGAGGTGACAGCAACAAGAGTTGGAGCACAGGTAAGAGTGTCCATGCATGTGTCCTGTCAGCCACTGCAGCAAGAGATGGCGTGTGTAGGTACAGCTGTGACCACTACTGACTACCAAGCTGGGCTGGCTGGAAAGCAGAATAAAAGCTTTGGGAGGCAGGTATGAAAGCAGCCACAAGACAAATACTGCAGAGACCAGAGAGGCTGTGAGTTGTCTACAGGAGGTCCAGCACAGCTACGGGAAGACCAGGAGTCAATGGAGAGGCCCCCCTGCATGTTCCCATCACTGTAAGGTGAGTGAGGATCACAGACCTGAGTGCCACATGGACTCTCTGGGGCCAGTTTCCAGAGGATCCACACTGAATGTATGTGTATATTTCCTACTAACAGGCTTTCATCCTGCTCAGCTGGAGAGAGGAACGGGATGAGGCCACTGGTGCTTTGTCTGTGTGGAAGCCAAGTGTTTCTGCCTGCGATTGGCCTGACCCCCACACACTCTGCCAGGAACAGCTGCTCAGCACCACAGCTGCCTGCACCTGGGGACACAGGGCTGTTGCTGCTCTGCCTCTATCAGGCTGCCAGATTTGGCAGCTCCTAACCCTTCCCACTAAAAATTCCATGTGTGTATACATCTGTACATGTATATATATAAAAAATATATTTATATGTCAACATATGCGCACACACATGTGTGTTAAAAAAACAACCAAGAAACTTTGCAGAATATTTTACCTAATTTAAGTTGCAGGAGACCCGGAATCCCACTAAAACTGAGGAGTTCATTTTTTGCAGTACTAAATTTCTTAGAACACTTCGTTAAAATAGTGTCATAACTTTATAAATATTAATATATTATATAAGTAATATAGTAGTGTTACAGCATTATAAATATTAATGTCTTCCTTTAACTGAAAAGAGAATACCATGCAGTAGTATGTATTATGTGTCAAGTACATGAAGTATATTGCATATAGCACAATCAAATTTATAAAATACATCTTATAGCAGAACCAGGTCATCTTGGGAAGCCTTATGGGGTTTGTTCAGTACTCAGAGAATCAGAGCTGTGATTTTGAGAGAGATTTAGAGTATACTTCCAACAGCCCCCAAAGGTCAATTCAACGCACTGTGACAAGCTGGGCACTATTTCATTCCAGAGATACAGCTGCAGTAAGGCTTAAGGTCATCGCTTTACAGCTGAGGGAATTACACGGGTGACACTTCCTGAGCAGCTTCAATTGGCTCTTTCTCCTTGGCTCTCAACCAAGTCCTTTCCCAAACACAGTCATGTCACACATAAATCACAGCACAGCTCACCCTGGCCTTGCCATTGCATTCTAAGTAGAAATAAAGAACTCACACCACCATGGCTGTGTAGCTCCTCTAAATTAAGTTAAAACAGATTTATTTTATTCAGAGGACAGTTTTATCTAGGTGGTTTATATACAAGAGATTTTTAACAGCAAAACTACAGTGAGATTAATTAGTCTGCCATAATTATACCCCTGTAATTCTCCATAGTACACCCATAACTATCAATGCACCTTTCCTCGTGTATAAAGTCTCACTGGTGTTCATTTGGACTTGCCTTTCCACAATAAAGTCCTTTTGATCCCACCCCTTCAGGTGACAATTCTTATGGAAATTCAACCTTGAAAATCAACATCATTACAAAATTGAAATGTAAATGGAAAGAGCCTAGTTAAGAAAAAAACAATCCCAAAGCTTGGTGTCTTCCTGCAGCCAGGCTTAAGAGCTCAAACAAGATCTGTCCCAAAACTCAGCCTTTCCTACAAGCATCTCTGGGCCTGAGGGCAAGAGACCTAATAGCTGTTTGCACCTTCTGATCCAGTCACTTAAATTTCTGAAATTTGTGCCATTTGGCACCTCTATCACCATCAAATCCCTTCTTGGGCCCTCCTCAGCTATATGAGAAGTCAATGCTGGCAAGCACAGTGCCTGACAGCAGCCCCCTGCTGCACCCTCATGCCCAATGAATGTACCAGGTTTTGTTCTATCTAGTATTTAGAAAGCATGGGATTTACCAGTTCATCACATACCAAAGAAAATTTGGTCCAAAATCTTCTCTGGAAATAGGAAATGGTTGGCATCTGTCATGAAAGCAGATGATGTTTATCTCTGGTAAGGTCTGTGACAGCTCCTTTATGTCCCCACACAGTGTGACAGCAGGAGACAGAGCACCAACCTGGGAAGTTTGGGAAGGGTCCAATTTGACCAAAACCCAGGCTTTCCCCACTGCAAACACAGAGGGAAGGGTTTGTTTTTGTACCAGTAACATGCAGCAAGGGAACTACAAATCAGCCATTCTATGACTGTGAGCCTTAGCAGAGCTACAGCAGAAGATGTGACTAAAATCAGCCTGGCCTTTGCCCACAGCTTTACTGGGAGAGACAGGGAAGTATCCTGTTACCACCCAAATTAAAAGAAAGCTTTTGCACAGCATATCACACTGGGACAAAGAAAGTGGTTATTTGACCACGCAAGTGACAGACGAGAGTTTACGCACACTGACCAATCCTTTAAGCAAATCAGGAACTCAGCCATGACAATCTGACAAGGGCTAAGAAACACCAATATTGAATAAACACGTTTCTGCCCATTCAGAAGAAATTATTCTGACAAGACTATGAGTACAGGGAAATGGCAAATTTATTTAGACTGGGGCAAATGGCAGGAGGGAAGGCAAAAGTGCATAACCCCACGGGAGCTGCTGCTAAAGCCATCATAAGCAGATGTGAGTGCTTTGCACACAGTGCCAGGAGCCAGCTCTGGGGCTCTCAGAGTGACCACACAACCCTGAAAAATGTAGATTTCAACTGGCAGGTGAAAATGTTGAACAATTCTTGTGATCCCAGAGAGCAAATCTGAAATCCTGTTACCTTGCAAGAAATAATATAGTGTGACTTATATGGGCAAATACCAACTTGGCAGGGAAGAGTTTTCCTACAGAAAAATTCTTTCAATCAGGTTGTAGTCTCCCCCACGGATTTTAAAAAGTAGTTCAAGGCTACAATGGTCATTTTTATTAGAACCTTTTTTGCCTTGCAAACTAAAATTCAAGGCCTCCCTCATTTGGTGCTGTGCAATGATAGGTAGGGATAGGTAATCTCCACGCTCAAGGAGGTCAAATCACTCTGGATTGCTTTCCCACCTGACAATTCTTCCAGTGAAGAAGCAGAAAATTTCAGGGGGCAATGACAAATCACAACCTGTGTTGGGAAGGGCAGCTACTGCTCACAGACATACAGCATGAGGTCTGCTGAGACACTGCAGAGAACCCACATTTGTGATTTCCCTCCAGACGAGAGACCTTGTGTTTAATTCTCCCAGAACTTGCCTCCCAAGACAATTCAAAAGTTAGGAAAAGGCTTGTTTTCAAAACCGGAATTTTCACATCTCCCTTCTCCTTCTGCTTTACATTCCATATTTTATTTATTTATTCTTATTGAGGGTAGATTTGTCAAATTAATTGAAAGCAAAAGCTCCAAAACAAACTTGCATCCTTTTCCCAAGGACCTGCAGTAAGAACTATGATGCTGCCCTCTGCATGACCTTCGTCTGTGAAATGCATATTTCTCTTTGCTTTGGCCAGGCCTTGGCAGCTTTATGAACCCCAAGAGAAGAAAGAAAATGAGTAGAGACTGAGACAAGATAGAAAAGGCTAAACAGCAAAAGGATAAAGCAGAGTAAGGGAAAAAGAAGGAAATGAAAAAGGGAAAACAAAAGGAGACACTGGTTAGAGTAGACATATTTAAAAAACCCCTTTTTCTCATTTGTCAGTTAGGAGTGTGGTCCCAGGAGCTTGTCCTGACAGCAAGAATCAGTTGGAGGGATTGTGGAGACTAGGTCACTTGAAACTGGAGGAACAGAGAGCAGCCTTAAAATAGTAAAAAGGAGAAAATATAAAGATTTTGAGCAAGACTATCCATTTGTAAGTGACCTGTCTTTATGTTCCCATGTGATCAAGCTCCAAATCACACCTGCTTGGAAAAAGGAAAAAAAAAATATCCAGGAAAAAATGGGAGCACAGGGAGGCTGTAAAAAGAGACAGGGTAAAAAAAAAAAAAAAAGGAGATGAAAAAGTAGGTTTGCGTAAGTCTCTCCTAATTTCTGATGTGCTCTATCTCTGATGATCTGGCTACAAACCTCAAGTATTGCCTTAACAGAACGTGCAGTGTGTTGCATCTGCCACAACCAGGCAAAACTGCCAGATCAGCATCTGCTGTTTAAGCCACTGACTTTAGCCAAGAGGGAATTTATTATTCACCAGAAACTAGACAACTTTAAGCCATGATAAATGTGTTCAGGATAGCAGGAATGATGATTTCACAGGTAAATTCCTCTTTTATTGTTTGATATAAACAATACTAACAAGAGACAGGCATCTCGAGCATCACCAGTCCAAGCTGTAACACTGCCCAGCCAGCCTGAAGACACCTAACCTCAACTTACCACATGTTCCTCCTGGAAAACACAGGAAATTAGCACTTGGGAATAAAGGCAGGACTGTCTCTGTACCTTGGCCTGAAGATCAAGTACTAATGCAGGAGTTTCCTTTCTGACTGCTAAACAAGCTATACCTTCCTGGTGCTTAAGTGAAAAGCTTTGAGCAGCCTGGTCTAGTGGAAGGTGTCCGTGCTCATGGCAGGGGGTTGGAACGAGCTGGTCTTAAAGGCTCCTTTCAAGCCAAACCATTCTGTGATCAAGAATGGTCACCTCTGGCTGGAAGCCACAGGGCCAGATGGAGATAGTTCCCAGTACACTTCATCTGGTATCAGTTTCACTTGCACTTCAGTTTTCCAAATATCAGCTGAAGATGGTCCCACAACTAAATCCATGGGACGACCAGGAAAAAAAAAATAAGGGCCTGCGAATGTGAAGTAGCAGGGGTCACAGAAAGCCTGGGGATAAAGAGCTATAAACGCAGACTGATTTTTTATTCAGGACCACTCAGTAGCACTTCAGGATGTGACAAAGGGGGTGAAAGGATACACAAAGAGAGGGAACTGCTTAGTCTGGAATATAAGTTAATAATAATAATAAAGACATCTGACTAACAGAGGAAAGACAGAACAGCCCCATTCTACCACATCACCCAAATCAGCTCTATAAAGGCAATAAGAGAGAACACAAAAGGTATTTCTCCCCACCTCTCACTGAAGCCATTCCCCATATTTGCAACTTCTTTCAAGGACAGAAATAATATTTGGCTTCCTTGGCAACGAGGAACAAAGGGACAATAGAAAGCCGACAGTGGAATTTATGAAGCCGAGTACTGCACTCACCCCTTGTATGGGGACAGCAGCCAGGCAGGGCGGGAAGGCCCCGGCCGAACAGCAGCTAGGAAAGCTTTTTGGCTAAAAGCTATTTGTGCTGCTTTGACACAGAGCAGTTGTTTTGACTAATAGGTTAGAGAAAGGGATTTCTTTAGCAGAGTAACACTTTGAAGGGCTCTTTGCCTCACAGCTGTAACAGCAGCTACATCCAAAGTGCACATTTTCCTTGTACCTATTGTATTCCGTACCAAAACATGCCACAGGCCCAAACAGCTTCAGGGGCAGCTGCTGGAAAAGTCAGTGCGAATTCTGCTTATATATGGACAGTGTTACAGCTAAAGGCTATGATTAAACTTCAAGACCTGGGAGCATTTACGAGTTGCTGCATCTGAGTGCACATCCCAGCTGTATTCCAGCCCCATGCTGGATCCAGACACATCATCCCTCCCCAGAAAATTGATTTATTTTTTAATTATTATTCGTTTTTCTCTTCAGTCAGCTTAGATTGAAGAATATCCCATCCTACATTAACCTGATTGGGTCAGTACAGGAAACTGCCCCCAGGTTTTCTGCTGTTGAAGCTAATGTTATGTTTTCTGTTACACTAAAGAACACCTCTGAACCTGTGCATGGCATCTGCATATTTGCAGATGACACAGAACTGGAAGGAGCAGTTGATAGACCAGGTGGTTGTTCCATCATTCAGAGGGAATCTTGACAGTCTGCAGAAATGAGCAAACAGGAATCTCATTAATTTTAACGAAAGGAAAATGCCAAGTCTGCTCATAGGGAGGAGTATCCCTGTGTACCAGGTTGGGGAACTACAGGCTGAAAAGCAACTTGGTAGAAAAGAACCAGGGTGTCCTGGCAGATGCCAAGGTGACCACGAGCCAGTAATGGGCCCTCACTGCAAAGCCAGCCTTTGGTAGGAGCATCAGCAGCAGGTCAGGAGAGGAAAGCCTACCCCTCAGCACTGGTGAGACCCAGCTGGAGTGTTGTGTCCAGTTCTGGATTCCCTCATGCAAAAGAGACATGGACACACCAGTATGAGTCCATCAAAGGGCCACAGAGCTAAGGGATGGAGCATCTGTTACATAAAGAGAGGTTGAGAAAGCTGGGACTGCTTAGACTGGACAAGAGAAGGTTCAGGGGGATCTTGTCAGTGTGTACAAACAACTGATGGGACAGGCAGTAAAGAACATTATCTTCTTAATGATATCCAGTGAATGAACAAAAGGCAATGGGAACAAAATAAAATAAAGGAAATTCCACTTAAAAATGTATGTGTAACAGTGAGAGTGATCAAACTCTGGAGTGGGTTGCCCAGAGACATTGTGGAGTCTCCAACCTTTCACATATTCAAAATCCAACTAGACACGGCCCTGAGAAACCTGCTGTAGTGACTCTGCTCTAAGCAGATAGGCTGGACAAGATGGTCTTAGAGGTCTTTTATAACTAAATCATTTTATGATTCTGTGATCTCAGTCATTCTGTGATATAATCCCTTCCCAGGATGCACTGACAAGCCCCAGTCTCCTTTAAAAGAGCTGGGAAAAAAAACTTTCTTCAAAGTAGGATTTCTGTTTGTCATGACCCCAGGTGCATTTCAGCATCATCTCAGCTCTGCTGACACAGAGATGCTTATTAGTTATACTTGAACTGTCCTGCAACAGAGTTTGGGGAAGCAAGAAAAGGCCCTCCCAGGTACATCTCCTGCACAAGCAGCATCACTGACCTTTATAAACAGCATTATCATTCAAGCAAACTGCTACTCCAGACAATGGAAATGGCACTTGGCACCCTGACTGCTGAGTAAGCGTTGTACCTTTCAGGATTTGTTTAGTCTTCACATCTATGTTTATTAATTAGATTTATTCTGATGCAAACATGGAGAGTGCTACACAAACACAGTTTTAGATAATGAAGTCTTAAAAATTTGTTTTACACAATGACTTAGTGTCCAGATTTTGCACAACCAACAGCATTCCCTTGTAGCCTGCTTGACTACTCCTTCTGAAGTTCTGTCTCCAAATCTCAAACGCCTGGATCATCACAAGCAATATCTCAGCAAAAAGGAGAAAAATCAGGCAGGCACTCCTGTAATGTCTTATGCTAAAGCACACATCTAGCCCAGGTCTGAAGTGTCATAAACTCAAAGCACTCCCAAGTTTACTGCAAGTACTGAAGTTTTGTCAAAAATCCCAAATAAAAGTCAATGTAAGTAAACGCAAAGTAACACATGATAGGAGTCTTGGAGTAGTAACAGTTCTGTGAAAATGTAAAAACCAATATTCACTAATAACCAGGGAAAAAACCCTAGGAATTGTTAGAAAGGGATAGCAGGCAATGCAGAAACAACCATGGTGCCACTACATAACCATTCAACACTCATACCCAGAAGAGTGTCTGCATTACTAGAGCCTCCTCTCATCTCCCTCTCCACCCAGAAATCATGCAGAGAACTCAGAGACATTTAAGAGAAAGGTGTTAAATTGCAACTAATCCTCTCCTACCTGAAAGACAGGCAACTGGGAGGTGAGACAGACCACACAGAAAGTGGAAGTCAGGAAGGGAGATGAAGGGATTGAAAGTGCTGTTTCTTTCAATTAAAATAAAAAAAAGGTTGGTGAAATAAAAGGGGACATTTTCTTACTGCCTGCAAAGCTGAACTGTGGCACTTGTGGCCACTGCACTTCTGGAGGGCTCAAACGTTCACAATGACCAAAAACACCGCAGTGACAATGAACGGAAGAAAAGTCCATCAAGAACCAATGAACTCACATACAGCTCTTGATTTAAGAAGTTCTTGAGTTGTGAGGTTGGCCAGACACTAGAACAGGTTGTCCAGAGTGGTTATGATGGTCCCTTTGTTCAAGCTGGAACAGCTGTTCTTGCATACAGTGTTTAAAGTGCATACACCTCTGCAGTACCCATACATGGAGCCCAGGATGAGGATCTCAGATGTAGAAATCTGCATGGTAGACTCAGAAGAAATTATAACAGAGAAATCCCAACCCTACTTTGCAGTGAGTTTTGCTCTCAAGCTAGCCAAACTATCAGAGGGTAAAAGAGCAGCAATAATAATAATAATAATAGTAATTAATAACAACGACAATAGTTGAATTCTCTGGAAATAAGCTAGAGCATATTATTCAACATGTTAGGACAGCAGAAAAGTCAGTAGGCCTGCATAATTAGCAGATACAGAAATAGTGGAAAGAGACATCTTTGTCGCAGTCCTATGAAGCCTGGTCTTTGAAGAGTGCTTCAGAGTCAGGTGGCAGGTTTATTAACTGGGCCTATCAATCTGATTACAGTATCTGTCCCTGTTTCCGTACCCTGGAGTTGTGGTACTGAGGTGGATTGTATTAAGCAGAGTTAAAGACAAAAGAGGGGAAAAAGTGAAACAGGAGAATGCTGGAGAGCATGGAGATGAAAGACACACAGGAAGGCATTGGATTAATGGACAAGCATTTATGTTGTGATCAGCTAATGCACAGAGATTAGCATGCAAGGTATTTTCTGAAGAAAAAAAAATAATGTCCTGTCAGCCACAAAGTGATGTACAAAAGACAAAACAGCCAAAAGTCTAGGAAGCTGTAACTCCATCTTCTTTCCACTGTCTCTCACCCTTGAGGGTGGAAGGGGGGTAAGACAGGAGAAAGGTCAGGGGATGAAAACAACAGTGGAGAATTGGCAGAATGCCTCGGGTTCTGTGGAGCAGAACTGTCCCTCGCAGAGGATAAACCAAGGGCACAGATCTTGGGTTTCCACAACGTGCACCATAACAAGGAGAGAAACTTCTTGGATACAATTTCAGTGTAGACATTACTTTCTGTGCATTGAGGAACAACAGAACTCTTATATCTTGGCTAAGCAGTGGAAAAAGCACCAAAACCCTTCTATATATTGTTTTTAAAGTCATAGGGGTCAAGCAGAATTATTCTCCAAAGAAAAACAGAGCATTTAGGTGGGATGGAAACCTTCCTCCAGACTGGAAAGAGTAGGACAACAAGGAACAATTGCCAAAAGCAAATTAACAATTCCAAAGAGCAGCTTTCAGAGCTTAGTGACTCTAAGATCTCACAAGACTGAAATAATTCCTCCCAGCACCTCTTGTTCCCCACAGGAAAAGGAAAAAATGGTAGGCTCCTGGGATACTTAGTTCAGCAAACCCATCTGGGAACAACAGCAAAAAGAGACTGATTTGCTACTCAGAGCCTCATATACAGCTCTGTGATCCAGGGATTTACAAAACCAACAGTAATACAAAGAGCCTTTCAACCATCTGTCCAACACAGGCAGAAGGGCGGGTTGGAAGAATTTTTAAATCTGTTTCTTTCTGTGAAGACACTAGACCTAACAAGAGTGAAATGGAATTATTTTTCATTCAGGCTTGACCTAGCCTAGGCATCAAGATGTTTTTCAGATGAGATGGAGGGGGACAGGATCTTTAATGTTTGGAGCAGCTCTCAGTGTAGCTCATGTGCAGACAGGACACATGCCTGTCATCAGGTTCCGGTGGTCACTCCAACACTTCACCTAGTTCTCCATCAAAATCTCAAAGGAGGATTGAAGGGGACAGTCTTCCCAAAAAGTGCTGGAGGTAGCTGATCCATGGCAATCCTTCCAAAGTTAGAAGGAAGGCTTGTGTGAGCTGGAAGCTTTTGAAGTTCTTAATCAATACGCCCCTCACTGAGAAGGGTAATATTGACTCAAACCCAGGTTGATGTTTTCAGGTGACTTGGAGCTTTAAAAAACACAAAAATCCCCATATTTTAGCACCACATCACACTCCTCAAAATCATGTCTGAGAACGTTTCAGTCACCAGGTGAAACATCCACTCATCCGAAAATCAGTGTTCTCGAGAGTAAATACAGGAAATGGGAATTTACCCAGTTCTAATGTGAATGATAAAGTTTACCCACTTCTACCTTCCCTATTTGGAATACTGAACACATTTACTGTCACAATACCCATACAACATCCTCATTCAAACCCAAACTCCCACACCAATGAGCAGAGGCAAGCATACCTGCTCTACCCTGTTCACACCTGACTCTCCACCCACCCCTACAGAAGCAGATCTAAGCTGAGACAGACTGTGTAAGGATGTTATCTTGCAGGCATCAACCTGATAAAAGGGCATTTAATTTTACATCAAAATCTGGACTATCAATGTTTGTATCTCTTTAAAGTAAACAGTGAAAAACAGTCAGCTCCCAAGGACAATTTGTGAGCTGTCCCAGACCTTTTTACCATGAAATTGTGTAATCTCTGTTCTTCATGTTGCTCAGAACTCAGCTGAACAAGACCCTGAGCAACTTCAAAACCTCTGTGGTTACAGCTTTGTTCCAGCTCCAGGAAAGCACTTAGAGACACTCTAAGCATGTGCTGAAATCCTCCTCACTTCAGCAGCCAAAGGACTGATGATTCCTATCTCCCCAGCACTCACGGAAATCCCAGTCAGACAGAGATGCTGAAAAACTGAAGAGAGTTCACCAAGAGGACCACCAAGATGATTAGAGGGCTGGAGCACATAACGCAGAAGGGTAATGAAAGTATGTTTGTTTAGTCTGGGAAAGATTAAGGGCAGGACCTGACTGCAGACTTGCACTTCCTGATGGGGTTGGTTATTGAAGAGAAAGCCAGATCCTCCCTAGAAGCGCACAGAGAGAGGACAAGACACAAAGGTCACAAGTTGCAACAAGGGAAAACCCAACCAAGCTAAATTTTGACCCACCAGAGTGGGTTAGTCCTGGGATAGGTTGCCCAGAGAGGTGGCAAGCCACATTTTTGGGATATTTTCAGGGGGTGTTGGGCAAGATCACACCACCCTAACACAACTTTAAGGTCCATCTTGCCTTAGCAGGGTCTTGAACTACAAGACCCCCAATGGTCCCTTCCACCCGAAATCCATTTATGATTCTCTGATTGAATTCCAGTCCCTTGGAAGTGCTTAATTCTCTCGTACAGGCATAACCACAGGGTACAGTAGCTCTCCACAGGACAGGTATGATTTCCCAAGTCAGGGGCCTGTTCCTTTACCTCCTGTTCCACTCACAAATTTTAATCAAAGTTTCTCTTGCCAAAAGATAAAATGTTTTATTAAATGTGTTTTGGATAATTGGAAGAATTAAAGCTTGTAATAGTAGACTAATTTCTCCATCTCCTGCTGGTCTTCAGGTAGCTCCTAAAATTTCCATAATTATCATAGTATGCTCTGCTGGACTGTTGAGAATTAGTTATAATCTACAAGCCTTAAAATTGTATTTCATACTGCACATTGCACTTCTGTGAGGGAGGAAGCATTTAGCATGTTAGGAACCAGGCCAGTGGCAACAATAGGAGCTTTTGTACCAGGGAATGGCATGTTGCCTGGGAATGGGCCAGAACAACAAATTGATACGACAGGCTTTGCCTGCTGTGGAAGTATTAAATCTCAGCTGATAGTGGAACTATCACCTTTCTCTGAAAAGAACCATGATCTGAGCTATGCTGTCCCTTAACATGAAATGTAAATGACCCATGGACACAAGGGGAGGCTGGTGTAAGTCCTATTCAGCCTGGAGGCTGGGAAGGTCACTTCCTAGACATCTCCTAAAATTAAGCATAACAATATGCAACTCTCCCAGTCCCAGACAAGTGAGTCTCTGGAGCAGTGAAGCACAGAGAATTAGATTCAGGAGCACAGGACCTCTCACAAAGCCTTTGCACATCAATACACTCAAGTCAGCTCCCCCATTAAAGCCAATGCCAGGACTCCCTCACCTTAGGGCCATCAACTCCTACCAACGCACGCTCTGCAGAAGGGTAAGGGCTGGCAGATTTAGCTAAAGCAGCAAAGCCAGTAAAATAGAAAGTCCTCAAGGATAACTGAGCCAGTGTCCCTCTCTTCTCCCTCAGCTGAGCTATTTGGATTAGTTCAGGCTCTGGAAAAATCCTAATGCTCACACCTGGCCCTCCCTCCATGAGGCAGCTCAGCAACAAGGGGTGTCAGTGGCTATCCCAGCCTGAAAATTACTTTTCGTCTGCAAGCAAGGTAAGGGAATGCATTTGGCACTGCCCTGGACATGTTGCAGTCTAGGACTTTATGCTCACTTTAGGTTAAGAAGAAGCATTTTTTAGGCATTTGTAAAGCATCTCTAAAGCCAGCATTGCAGTCCTGGTCAGGCCATAGCAGAGTGCTCAGGGTCACCTATCTAATATCACCAGTCTACTGAGATGTGTAGGAGTACCATCACCCCAGGGTCCCTCTGCCATCTGTGGAGCTAGAAGTGCACTTCAGCAGGGCATTTCAGCCAGCCTGGGGTTCAAGTTGGCCTCTTGTCCCTCCATGGGTCACAGGGTGTGCCCAGGACACATACATTCCTAACACCGACATTGTTTTAAATACAGGAGTGAGCAGGTTACTTCCCCCAGTGCTGTTTAAACCTTTGACAGATGTGAATTCATCTAAAGACAAGAAACACCATCTTTTTCATGTCTGAGTAACAGCTTCACAAATCTGAGCCATGACTGTTTTAAATCTCACCCAGGTACTCCTAAGCATCTGGATCTAGGACTGAGCTCAGGATCTCCTAGCTTAGATCTAGGACAAGCCACCATGTCCCTGCTCCTTAGAGCTGTATATGCTGAGCTGGGGTGAGAGGTGAGCTCACAGAGGAGGAGAAGCAGTTACCAAACAACTCTGCCACAAGACCTGGATGAAGCTTCAGAGTTATATCAGACCCCTGACACTTCATCAGAACTGCACAGTTGTCATGGGTTAACCACTACAACAGTGAAAAGGAGATGGAAGCAGTTTGGGCTTTTAAAAGAAAAAGGAGGGGGGAAGAATACCAGCAACACTGTCAAGACGCACATTCAATGTTCATTTATCTCCTAACTCTTTGTCGTAATCCTTTTTCAGGAGAAAAGTCATCCAAGCTAATTAGTCGAAAGGTTTATGAAGGAAATAAGTAAAGCAGACAGGAAAAAGAGACTACTCCTTAAATCTGTAGAGATAACAAGAGAAGTTTCCCTCAGCATTAGGCCATAAATTTCCCAGAACCAGCCTCTCTTCATTTTATTGCTGAGACCAGCAAGTTTCCTAGAGTTATTGGTTACAACGGGGAAAATTTAATTAGCACATAGACTGTCCTTAATTAGCATATCTGTTCAAAGAAAGGTGCTCACATACCAAGTGGTCATGGGAAATAATTGACCTTTTTCCCCTGGTCTAGGTGAGCCCCACCTGATCCCTGTGGCAGAGAAAGGAGAAGGTAGAGGAAGTGTGGGCAGCACCTGTACAACTCAGAGTCTTTCATCCAGTCCTTTCCCAGGATGAAAACTGGAAGAGCGGAAGTGAGAACTAAGAGGAAAAAGAAGGATGTGAGGAGACAAGGAAATCTGACCTATTTGTATGCAGAAAGAAAGCTGTGGGTTTCATCAGCAATGAGCAAACTCACTATCCACTCTAGGCAAAGGACAGGAACATCTAATTTTCTCTCAAATCCCCGTGATTTTCTCTCTCCCTCCCTGCAAAGATGAAGGAGGATTCATGGCTGAGATTTCCACCTTTTTTAAATCCCATACATGCCTGAGACATGCAGCCCATGAATTGTAACTCAGACAGGCTAACTCACTGCCCTAACTAGTGGGTCATCAAGAACACAAACAGCTTATCTGGGCAGTCAGGGTCTGGTTCCTTGCATAGACAACACAGAGAAGCAGAGCCCATCAGTCAGACCATCGGAAACAAGTGCCAAATGTATCAGTTATGGGAAATTTTCTCCATTGGCTAAATAAGGCAGCAGTGACAACTTATGCCAGAGCATCCCCTCATATCCACCACAGTCAGTCAACAAAGCAGAAGGGGCAGTGGGAGTTGTTTCAGAGAAAGTTGTCTCCGAGAAAATGGCCAGCTTGCAGGAGAAGCAAGAAACAAAGTTTATAGCAATAACAGAGAGGAGAAGACTTGTGCCTGCAACACCAGAGCTCTTCTTCCAGTTTGTTTTGCACATTAATAACCCCACTCATACATCAAGGGGTTTGTGGCTTCAGAGATTCACTGTCATTGTATTCTATCACATCAGGTATAACATTTACAGGCTTTAAAAAAAATCAGCCTAAAAGCAGCACTGGTCTTTTTGGAAGCTCTTGCCAGTAAGGAAGCCTCACAAAGACTCTTAGGAAGGGGGATTTGCAGGGGATTAGGATTAAGCTCGTTTCAGTTACTGGAAAGTGAACTTCTGCCCAGGGAATTAGGGCTGGGATAGCTAATTATTTGGTTTTCTTTTGCTTGTATCTTTCACTACCAAACATGAGAGCATGCTAGGGAGACCCAGAAAGGAAGCCAGACCTTCTGCAGACAACAGGGCCACACACTGCCTGAACGAGCATAACATGAGAGGGAAAAAGAAACTCTGAGAGAATGTCCCCATCCAGGCAAGGGACAGGGAATAGTTCTGGGTCACTCCCAGGGCAAGAACACTTTGAGGCCGAGGGAGAAGTGAAATCAACCTCCATCACTTCTTCTTGAAGATCTGCACAGGGTGCCTTGGTCATTTCAGAGACCATGAGAGCACAAGAGACACCGTCCAAGGTTCACTTCTGACACGGCCCACTCCACACCACATTACACATATTGCTGCTATGTTAAGTGAAATGTGATGGCTGCAACCTTAATAAAACATGAATGTGCCAAGAATGGGCCATGAATGTGCCAATGTCTAATGGATAAAGGGATAGATTGGGTTTCTGCGGCTCCAGCCATGTCCCTGAACTACTTTGTGGTGTTCTGGAAGTCTTCCTTCATTTCATGTAACATCCCATTCTATCCTCTCCCGTTATGCCCCAGATTTTGTCCCTGAAAGTCTCACCAAGTCCTCCTACAGCACCTATTTTGCCCCCAGTATTAGAGTACCAATACCTCAGCACCAACATTAATAATTTTTGAATCCACTCTCTGCTGCAGTTGCCTTTACAGTCTGCAGCACAAAGTACACACATGAAGACTAACACTCAGATTTTGAAAACAACTATGCAGGTTTTGGAGAGTACATGAGCCAGGGGAGTCACACAGAGAAATCCAGTCTCTCATGATCCATCCACTCTTTGCAGGAGGGCTGTGTCAGGCATTGCCTTCTGTGCAAAGGTGTTATCTTAATAGAAAAATAAATTTGAAGTTCAATTCCCAAGTTCAACAAAAAAAAAGTCTCCTGGTTTCAATAAACTTCCCCTGCTTTTCTGTGCAGGGGAAGTTTAACAGCTGCCCACTGTTTGTCTTTGACTTTCTCACTTGTAAGACTTTATTTCAAAATCCCAAAGATGGTCTCTTCTTCTGTAGGTACAGTGAAAAGGGCCTATTTAGTTGAAATTAACCAAAGAGAAATTAATTTCACTCATGTATAAACAGCTTATCATGACAAAGTTGACAGCCTAAGCCAGAAAAGTTTCTAACCTCATAAACCACAAGCCTCTAACAGGGGAGGAATCAAGAGACTTATAATCCAGCTCTTTGCAAGAGCACCCACTGGAGTACATCAGGCCCCCTGAGCCATCCTGGGAGAACAAAACCACAGCAGAGCAGTTTGAGGAGAAACTTAACAGAACTGAATATTCACTTCCAGAGCCTTATAAATACTGATTGCTGGAGTAGTCAGAGTTTGTTCAAGTGTTAAGTTCAAGAACTGGCATCATTTCTGACATTGGACACTTTTTCAGCCAGAACCTAGTGCTATTAGGTCATTTAGGTCTAAATCCAGGCAAATATTTTATGTATCTGACCCTCAACTCAGGCAAGATAAACTGCTTTTGAGAAAGTGAGTATGGATTCACTCATGTCTCAATAGACCAGGGCCTTGGTCTATGCAGATCTGAGGCATTAAATCACCCTCTCTGCCATGCTAAACAAGGCAAACTCTGCTGCTTCTGCCTCTCAAAGAGGGGTCTGTGCAGACGTGTCTCTTACCTGTGTCAGTCTAAGAAAGGCCATGAAAGACACCAGCACTTTAATTCCACGAGTCAAACCAACCCCCCACACCACACAAAGGTCTAAACTTATCATCTCCTTCATGCTAATACTTTACATAGTTTTACAGCAACAACAACAACAAAGATTAGGAGCTCAGCTCCAGAACCTGCTCTTTGGGAAAAAATGCCACAGCTTTATTACAAGAGTGGCAATTTTTCATAGCCAAATATAACTGCGCTGCAATGTCTTCTTCCTTGCAGATTTCACGCTAACATGATCTGTTATAACTGAAATCAGTCCCACACATGCCAGGATACCTCTGGTGTTCCATCTTCCGTCTCTGCCTCACGTGGTGAGGAGCTCAAGCCTACTCGGGGAGACTGTGGAACTCTGTCAAGAATGAGGAAGAAGGGAGAAAGTAGGATTTTATCAGTGTAATAGGTTGAATCTGAGTTGATTGGTGGGCTTTTGAGCCAATCACGCTTTTGCAATTTTGCATATAAAAAGCCTGTGCAAGCGCGGGAGATTTCTCTTTGTTTCTGGCCACAAGGGCCGAGCTGTGGCCAAAGGAGGAGGGCACCGGGCCCAGGCTCAGGTCTGGGCCAGGGCCCACCTCGGCGTGGCTGCGACGCGGGGCCGGTCCTCCCCTGCCAGGGGAGAGCTGTCCCAGCTCCGCAGGCAGGGTGTAACCGAGACCTCATGGCCAAGATGATCTGGGGCCGCTGGGGCCTCGCACGGATCCGGCAGGGCCGGCGGGGCATCCTTGCATCCAGTACAGCTCTCACCAAAACCGAAGAAACACCACACACTGCATCTAACAAAGACACCTTTTCTTTCAAATCAGCAAGGAAAGAGGAGAAAAATAAAAGTCACATGGGATGAAGCTGAATATGGTGATTCCAAGGTCAGAGACAGAAGGGAAGGGGCGAGACCACATGGGAAGGCAGGTAGATGGCGACAGGAAAAGAGGGCTGCTGCTCTTGTGGCGGGGAGCTTAAAAATGCTTCTTGCAAATCCATAGAAAGGACTTTAATCAATTTGGGAAAACCTTGGGGGGATGGGAAATTCTTGTGCAGCCTGTGACTTTAACGAAACGCCCATGCCAGGCCATATAGAAGTTGTGAGAAGCTGTTAGAGATTCGAAGCAGAGAACCTTTGCTTTCAGGCTGAGATAACTCATCCTTAAAAGATTAAAACTCCATTTTCTCCTGTGGCCCATGACTTGGCAGTGTGGGAAAACTGCAAAAGATTCATGGGAGAAATACCTTTTTCACTTCAACAGATTGTTTCTCCAGGCGGGCTGTTGGTTTGTGAAAACCCTATGACATAGTAGAAGAACTTCTTTTTCTTAAGCATAAATAGACTGTTAGAAAAGGTGCCACTCTGACCAAAATGCCATGTTCTTGTTTTGTTTTCACTTGTGAAAGGTTTGTGATAAAGGAGGAGGCATTGGGAAAGAAAGAAATGTGTTTAAAGGTTTGTTTTAATTTCTTATCATTTCTTTTTTTTTCATTCTGTTAGTAATAAACTTTCCTTTATATTGCAACTGTTTAAGTGTGAACCTTGTTTTGCCCCAAAGTTTCTTTATATTTTCCTCAATAAATCCATATTCCCATTATGCACACAATTGGATTTCATGTGTTTGGCATTTAAACCAGCATCAAACCACGACTATCAGACAAATCCACAAATCATCCTAGGCACCTGCTCCCACAATTAGACTTAGAGCAAGCATGAGGCCGTTTCAGTCTTCTGCTAATTAGAAGTGTAGTCCAAACTGGGATATGAAATAGGGAAAATGCCAGACAGCTACTATGCTGATCATTCATTTCCACATATGAAGAAGAAAGCCAGCACAGCTGTCTTGCTTATCATACCACAGAGGTAAATCCTCCTGACTGAATATCAGCAGTCCCTCCCCACACCGGCCCCCTCCAGCATTTGTTCCCACCTCCAGGCTCTGTGTTTTGTCTAGCAGAGAGCAGGTGAGATTGGCTGTGTGGTCTCATAAAGCAAAGTAATCTTTAGCCCAAACTTGCCTGTTTGATCCTTCTGCCTAACAAAAAGAAATAATTCAGCTTTCAGCCTGGTTTATGCGGGTGCTTAGAAGCATCTTGGTTCAGAGAGCAGCAGCTCAGGTGCCCCCGGCAAGCAGCGCAAGAGATGTGCTGCCCTAACTACCCCAAAGCAGAGGCTCTGGGGGAAGCATTCTCATGCAGCCTTCAGCTGTTCGCGTTTCACCACAGCCGTCAACATGACTACTACAGCAGTCAGTGTAGGGCACATTCAAAATGTTGTGACATTTTAAATTTAGGTGTGCCTACCTGCATAGCTGTGGGCTGAAAGAACTAGAACCCATCTTAAAAAAAAACAAAGCTACTTCTGTGGGTAAGGATCTAAATAAATTTCCACAATTCCAAACTTGTTCTCATGATTGTTTCATTTTGATGGGGTTGTTTCCTGACTCCCAAAGCAAGGTGCTAGAGGAGCCACAACCTTAGGACAGCTAATATGGAAGTCCCTGGGCTGTCCTATATGGGATAGGTTCTTGTCCATGAATTCTCTATCTCGGGCAACTGCCATAACTACTGCAGTCTTATCACAGAGTCTTTTACATTGGAAAAGACCTCCAAAACTATCAAGTCTCTTCTTTGACCAATCACCACCTTGTCAAATAGATCACAGCTCTAAGTGCCATGTCCAGGTCATTCCTTGAGCTTGGTGAAGATCAGGTAATATCTCATTCACCAAAGGGATATTTCACAGGATAGAGCTTCAGCTGGGGGATTCAAAAAGAAATGAACTCTATAGATTGGGCCTTCAGGCACTTGAATATGTCTCTCCCAGTTCCCAGGCAAGTATCAAAAAAGGAAATTTATTCTAGACACAGGAGTAAGGGGAGAGAGTTAGTGTCTCTGATTCTGAAAAAGTTAAAGGATCTTCAAAGTCAAAAGCCACAAAACATTTCATGACATACAGATTTGTTTTGTCCCTTCCTGTCCAAGAGGTCTCAACATCCCAAATCCCCACGTTGCCTTTGAAATACCAGCCTTAACTTACATGAGCAACTGTTTTCCATACATCAAATTAGGTCAAGATAATTAACTGAAGAACAGTGAATAAATACCTGCTAGATTAATACTGTTCTCTTTCTTACACAGAGGCCAAGTTAGCCCAGCATGAATGACCCCATCTATCACCAACAAGTTGTTCCACACTTACTGAAGACTTGATCATGGGTGACTAAGTGGCTTGCTTGAAACGGGGACGGCGTTGATTTGAAAGTGGAGAAAAGATCAGAGACCCCCATTAGTATTCCCCCTGCCTGGCTGCACTGATTCCCAGCCATAAGGGAAGGAGGATTTTCTCTGTGTTTTTTCACCTCCCTGTCACAACAGGAGTTTTAACTAGACTTCATGTAATGTTTGGATGCAAAACAGATGTCACTTCCTCCTCACATCCCCCTGAAGGAATTTGGTGCTGTTTTCATCTGTGCTGTCTCCCAGAATCCTGGGGATATCCAATTTCCCATTCAAACACAGGCAATTGAAAAAGCTGAAAGGCAGATTTTTGTGGATTTCTCTTCTGTCCCATGCCTGAACCTGTAACATGAATGAGGCTTTTGGTAGCTTTGTCCTTTCTTTTTAATAACTACTTCATTTACTTCTTACAAAAGCCAGTCTTTCCTCATTGCAACCTCCTAATAAGATTCCTCCCACATCACTGAAGCCCAGTTGTGCCCAGAAACTGGGTTATTCAGGAAACAAAAAGTTTGGATTACAGAACTATTCCTGCTGGCATTCAAAGCCACTGCATCCCACCCCACACAGCTCAGCTCTTCAGCTGGTAGAGATCCTCTTCCACATTTCCAGAGTGGCAGGACAGGCTGAACAGCCACGTACTTTCCGTCCCTGCCCAGTTTACATCTTTGGAAAGAGAAATCTCTTAGGTGAGAAACTAAAATTCTACTGAGCCAACTGGCCATTCCACCTCGTTTAATCACTACTTGCCCTTGTCAAAAGTCCCTCTCCAGCTTTCTTGTAGCTCCTTTAGGTACTGAAAACTGCTACAAGTTTCTCTTGTAGCCAGAGCCTTCTCTCCATCAGGCTAAACAGACCCAGCTCACTCAGCCTGTCTCCACAACAGAGCTGCTCCAGCACTCTGATCACCTCATGGCCTCCTCTGGCCTCATTCCAACAGGTCCACATCCTTCTCGTGTTGGGGGCCCCAGAGCTGGATGCAGCAGTCCAGGTGGGGTGTCACGTGAGCAGAGCAGAGGGGGAGAAACATCTCCCTTGACCTGCTGCCCACACTGGTTCTGATGCAGCCAAGGACACATTTGGCTCTCCGGGCTGTGAGTGCACTTTGCCAGGTCACATTTGAGCTTTTAATCCACCAGCACTCAAAATCCTTGTCCCCAAGGCTGCTCTCAATCCGTTCACTGCCCATCTTGTATTTGTGCTTGGGATTGCCCTGATCCAGGTGCAGGACATTGCACTTGACCTTGTTATGAACCATGTGGTTCATATGTGCCCACCTCTCAAGCCTGTCCAGGTCCCTCAGGATGGCATCCCTTCCCTCCAGTGTGTCACCTGCACCACACAGCTCAGTGTCACCAGCAAACCTGCTGAGGGTGCCTCAGTCCCACTGTTGGAGTCATTGACAAAGATGTTAAAAAGCGTCAATCACAATACCAGCCCCTGAGGAATCACACTCATCCCTGGTCTCCACTTGGACATTCAGCCATTTTCCACAACTCTTTGAGTGTGACCATCCAGCCTAATTTTTATCCACTGCGTGGTCCATCTATCAAATCCATGTCTTCCCAGTTTAGAGACAAGGATGTTGTGTGGGACAGTGTCAAATCCTTTGCATAAGCTCAGGTAGATTACATCAGTTGTGCTTCCCTTTTCCACCTCTGCTGTAACCCCATCACAGAGGGTCACCAAATTTGTCAGGCATGATTTGCCTGTAGTGAATCCTCATCTTTTGAATTCCCCCCTCTGCCCCAGGCTCCCTTTCAAGCCATCGAGGCACTTTAGCTGTTACGAGCAGCAGCTGAAAACCTGCACCTATTTTTTTTCTTTTTTTAATGAGAGTTTCCTCCTTTTATTTTCTTAAGGAAAGTTGCCTCCTTTTCCATGTCCAGATGCATTAAATAAAGAAAATGGAGGGATTTATTACCCCTGTAAGTGCAGGGTCTAATTCAGTCTTATCATCTGATTCAGAACAGACAATAGAGGCAGAGAGAAAGAGGAGAGACACAGAGAGATGAAATGACTTAGGGAGTTCACATTGGAATTCAGTGAAAGTACCAGGGAACAGAAGCCCAGCCCTGTGCCCTCCTGATACTGCTCTACTCATCTAACCATTAGACCATGAAATCTCAATTTTTTCATGGCTGAGAAGAGTTTGAGGGCTCTAAGCAGTATTAATAGGAATAATCCATTTGAGTATCCTAATTATAAACTTTGATTTGGGCTTCTTACTGCAACAGTATAGCTGTGCCAGGTCACAGTGTTTCTGACACTGTGGCACACATGGACATCAGTAATAACAAGCTCACTTCAGCCCACTTCCATCAGCTTTGATGTGTTCTTACACCAAAAAATTAGTCAAAAGGAGGAGAGCAGCTTTTGGCTTCTCAGCATTTTGGCTGCTTTGAATTTGGCTGCTCAGTGCAACCCTGAAAGCTTTGTAATAAACACGGTAAATGTTTTAAAATGACAGGCAGGACCTAGTGCTTGTTTCCTTGATCCGGGACTGTTTGATTTCGATTTATCACACTCACACAAAGCAAGGTGTGTAGACAATACAGGGCAGGAAGAAGACTTCAAAGCAAATTCCTCTCCACGAGGGAGTGTGGGGTCCCCTCAGAAAGGAGCTGTTCCACTTGTCAGGCCAATTAGCGGCAGCTCTGCTGCTTTGGTGGGAGAAGTGGGGGAGAGGGTCTGGTGAGGAGACGAATGAAACCCCGTCATGATTCTTTGAATCACTCCTGTTTCCTCAGACAGTCAGCCCATGTGAGGAGACTGCCAAGAAACACTGGGTTCATAGAAAGCCCAGTTCATGACTCCACATTGACAAGCAGTGAGGGACCTCCTCTAGAATTAGCCATGGAAAATTAGAGAGAAAGGCAATGAACTTCAACTGCTTTTCCAGACCCACAAGCCTTTCACAGTTCTCCCCAAAAATAAACAATGTGGATCAGTGATTCACAAGGAGCCAAGCACCAGCACCTAAATTAGAAGGCTTGCAAGGAGCAGCTGAGGGAACTGGGGGGGCTCAGCCTGGAAATAAAGGAGGCTCAGGAGGGTCTTTATTGCTATCTACAACTACCTGGAAGGAGCTTGTAGTGTGGTAGGGGTTGGTCTCTCCCACCAGGTAACAAGTGACAGGATGAGAGGAAATGGCTTCAAGTTGTGGCTGGGGAAGTTTAGATTGGATATTAGGAAAATTTTTTCACAGAAGAGGTTGTAAAGCATTGAAACAGATTGCCCAGGGAAGTGCTGGAGTCACCATCCATCCCTGCATGAGTTCAAAAAAATGTGTGGATATGGCACCTGAGGACATGGTTTAGTGGTGAACATGGTGGCGCTGCTGGGTTGATGGTTGGACTTGATGATCTGAATGGTCTTTTCCAACCTTTAGCAATTCTATGATTCTAGAAGGGGCAAAGCAAACCAACTTCTTTCCAACCCTTAAAACAGCCAAAATAAAACTGGTACACACCACGGAACTAAGAATGGCAGCTATTAGGACCTCTGATCCTCTGGAAACACTGGTCCAAGCTTTTGTGTGGCACCAAGTTATTTCTTAAGCAGTCTGGCTCCATGAATATGTGACACTTGGGACATTTCCTCCCCAAGTTGCCCTTAGATCATGAGTGAAGGACCAGAGGAACTATTCCTCCTTCCAGAAAGAACAAGCACATCAGAGCTGAAGGCTACCTAAAGTTAGCCCAATCCCTGAGCTCCTGAAGAGAACGCATTAGTGATTGTGAACACATGATATTATCTGTGTGCACACTCTTACACAAGGGCAGCCTTGGTGCTCTATTTGAGGCCAAATTTGAGGCTGCCCACAGAACTTCACCCTCTGCAATGGCAGCACCGAGTGGAGCTGGTGATGTTTGAGGCAGCCCCAAGAGCATTCTAAATTTTCGATTGTGCCCAAGGCCTTGCCTATCTCACAATGTTTCACTTCTGCCCAGTTATCCCATTCACCTTTGCTGTAATGCCATAACACTGATACTGCCTGGAGATCTTCCTAAAACGGAGTTCTCACAGCCTCCTGCAAGAGCTGGAGAGATCCACGGTCACTGTGATCACAGCAAACCCTCCACAGAAACACCTTCTCCAGGTGCCACACCATGCAGCCACCCATGGGCATATACAGGCCCCACCAGTGACTCCACCATCTTCAGGTGACCCAGGTCATTTCCTACCCTCTTTGGGCTTCACATATTTGCAATATGACAAGAAAGGATGCCCTGATCACCTATGTTTCTTGTACAGCCTCAAAAATAACTAGTGGTGGTGCCATTCTCTGGCCCTGAGACAACTGGCACAGCCTGGCCTTGGCTATGTGGATAAACCCTTGTAGCCTTCAAAGCAGCCCTCTGGGCCTCTGTGCCCATCCTTCACTCTAGAAATTGTACACAAACTATTTAGGGAAGTGCCAAGGGACCTGGTGACAGTATGAGAGACTACCAAAACACCTTGGCACCATGGTCATGATCCATGATTTCATCTATAAATCACAAGAGAAAAATAAACCAGGGAGAGGATATAGCAATTACCAAAACTATGGCTTAGCAAGAACTTCTCAGGAACACTTCAGTTGTTACTGTACTTCATGCAGAGTCTAAAAGTGACTGGAGAATATCAATCCTCAAAATCTATGGCAAATAATAAAATCCAGAGAGAATTATGGCTTAAAAAGACAGAACTCAGCACTTCAAAATATCACCTGCATGCTGAAGAATTCCCACATTGTCAGAAAATAACATTAAAGAACAGTGATACTGCACTCACAAAAGCAGGTCCCACTGTCTGAAGGTACATCTTAATTTCTGTATTATTCATCTTCAGAAAAACAGCTGTGAACTTTTCCAACAGCATGAAACTGTCTGTTAATTTGATTTCATCCCCTAGATGGACTATTATTGGGGTAGATGTTTGGTCTGAACTCATAAAAACATATTCAGGGTTTCAGCAGGGTATATGTGAACGTTTCTGCCTGCACAACCAACAGCTATTTTTCAGGCTGAACTGCCATCTTTTATAATCTTCACTATTGATTTTAGTGTTGGTTAAAAAACTCCTAAAGCACTTAGAAATTCATTGTGACCAAAGGCCCCTATCTTAGATTATTAAAAATAAAAAGAAATTTAAAACACGACTGTGCACTTCACTATTGATTTTTCTTTTATCACTTTTCCTTTCTTTTTTTTTAAAAAAAAAAGCTTTTTGAAAAAAGGGTTTTTGGTTTGTTTTCTCCATTCAAATTTGTTACCTTATTCAAAATTTTCAGATTCAAAAACTGGGGTGGGAAAAAACTCATAGAAAAAAAAAAAGAACTTGTAGAACCCATTTTCCTTTTCATTCAAAATAAAAACTGTGTCTGTTCCTCGGTATTATGTTTTACAGTGAGATGTTTTTCCACGACCACCATAACAATTGACACTTTTGAGCAGTCATTTGCTAAATAGCTTTGAACTATTTGGCTGGTCTGTTAAGGCTGAGGTGAAGTCATGGTCCCTCTCAAGAAGCAAAATTTTCCATCAACCTATTTGCAAAGAAGCCCAGTACTGAACAGGCCGGACTTCTCTCCATCAAACCTCCTCCCAGGGTCTGCTAAGCTTCATTTGTGCACAGCCATCTCTCTTAGAAAGTAGAGCCCTTTCCAGGCAAAGCCCTGCTTTCCCAAAGGCTACAGGGGAGCACGTCCAGGCCAGGCAGGGAGGAAGGAGAAGCAGCTGAGGCAGGGGGAACAGCAGGGGTGCAAGAGCTCTGCTGCCCATGGGTCGGGCAGTTCCCCTCTTTCAGGACTTTCTTTTGAAAGCTGTCAGGGACAAACGAGAGTGGCCTATTCAAGTTCCAAATGCAGAGGGTGTCTTTGGTATAAGTTTTTTTAATCAGTAAAAAGCAAATCTTAGCACTGTGTGCAACCCAATTACAGAGGTTTCAAAGCCAAGCAGTGCCATTAAGGCTGTTTAGCCAGACCTCCACCATAACACAGGCCTGAGGTGTTCACACGACAAACCTTTCACTGAAGCTCAGTAACTTCAAAAAGAAGCATTCACTAAGCAAACCCTTGCACTTCGGATTGAAAAGCTCCAAACAAGCAAAAAATCTGTGGCATATCTTCATAAGCTACACTAACAGTTAATTACCCTCCTTGTTAAATGCTCATGTCTTGTTTCCAGTGAGCATTACTCACAACTGGATACAGGCCCAGGCACTCTCTAGCTGAGGTAAATGAGTGTATTTTTCTCCTCTCAGTTCCTTTCCCTACACTTCTGGAATACAAAATGAGATCTACTCATGGTAATTGAGCTGTTGACAAGTCTTCCCAGCCAGGGACATAGAATTAGTGTTGCTAACCTTCATATTTTAAATTACAAACCCAACAGTAATTGGTGTTTTTCTTGGAGCTCCATCTCCTGGAGACAGGTTATTATGGGAGAACCCTTATTTTACTGACTTTCAAAGTACATTTTAGACTCCTTGGAAAAATCTAGAAGTGCTTTGAGTAACCCTAGCAGAAGTGTGGGTACAACCACAGACAGACTGAATTAATTCTAATTTTACTTATTTCTCAATAAATAATTATTATTGCTATAGCAGATGTCATGATTTGCTGCTGTTGCATGTTTGGAGCAAGAGAGACTGCAGTTATCCCCAAGACAAGTAAAGGCTGAGAATATCAAAAGAACCAAAAAGCCCTTCTTCTGGGGCTGAGAAAAAAAGAGATGACCGTGAGTTTCGAGGCTTGGACAGTCACCACTGGCAGAAATGACACAGGCACCAAGGGAGCTTACACCAGCACTGCTGGTAGCTCTGGGAGATCAAGCATCAATTCTTATCACTGGTAAAGTCTGAAAACTGTTTTGCCAAAGGAAATCTTCTCTAGCCAAGAAGATCTACAAAAATTCTTCCCTGTGAGGGTGGTGAGACCCTAGCACAGGTTGCCCAGAGAAGCTGTGGATGCCTCATCCCTCACAGTGTTCAAGGCCAGGCTAGAAGGGACTCTGAGGAACCTCATCTAGTGGAAGCTGTCCCTGCCCTTGACAGAGGGCTTGGAACTAAACGATCTTTAAGGTCCCTTCCAACCCAAACCATTCTGTGATTCTATAGCTCTCAGTATCAGCTGAGACACAGAAAAATCAGCATTCTCCTGATCTGAGCATGTCAAGGTAGATGCACATCCTGCATATTAAAAAGTCCTGATATTAAAAAGCAAACGTTAGCACAAGATGTGCAAGTTCTACACAGCAACTGAGAAATGATGACTACTGTAAACTATCACTGGTACTACTTAACTATGATTCATTAATTGAAAAGGATTTGTGCTACTCTATAATTTGAATTAGTAAGTTTAGCAGAAGACAACAGAGATCTAATTGAAGCTTCCATACAGGTTGGTCCATGTGGATTCTGAAAACCAAGACAAACATCTTTTACCACACAGGGTGACCTCCATGGTTTAATAAAAGGCAGCACCAACTAATCTGCAAGAGCATACAGGATGTTCAGCTTTCCCATTCCTCACGTGTTTTTCTTCTTCTGAATCTGCACTGTCAGTGTTTGTCTCCCAGTTCAATTTGCCTTAAGGGTTTCTCAGTCCTCGGGTTCTCGATGCACAGGGTTAAGTCAGGCCAATTCAATCAATCCCCACTGGGCTCAGACAAACAGCCCACCCTAGGCAGGGGGGAACCCTCTACTCTGAGAATGACTTCACACTATCAGTAGCAGTTGACATCCTCTTCTATCAATAAAGTGACATTTTCTAGTGTCTACCGTAAGCATGGAAGGTGTTTTCTCTGGGAATTCAGCCTCCCCTTCTCAGTAGGAGAAAAATCTTAGTTCACACATAACAAATTTTTGCATTATTTTAGACTATTCAATGAAAATTTCTATTCACTCAAGTCTTGGTAAACAGATTATTTCCTGAATTAGTGCTCTGCAGAAGACCATTTGACTGATTAGCACTTCCTTAGATGCAGTCCCAGGAGGCAATGTCAGAGGTCTCCTCTGAGTAGATGCTGATTTTCAGCACCGTAAATGCTTCACCCTTTTTGCATGTATTTGCTTGCAGTGTGTGGCAGGCAGAAGATAATCCCCAGCTGGGATGCAGGGCATAATCTCACCATGGTTTTATGTGAGTTTCCCATTTACCTCTGTGCTGTACAAAACCCCACCTTACCTGCTGAAGCCTCATCATTCCCAGAAAAATTTCCCCACTGAGTCTTCACTCAGATGAAATTGCCTTGATAACCCTTGGTATTCAGACAGCACATATCTATAAAAGGTTTAATTGCCCTTAATTTATTAACTCTGATTTCCCTTTATGTCAAAATACAGGGCAGGGGGAAAATAACAAACTTCCACCTGTGCTGCTTGTTCAGCAATGGCATCAAATAACAGTCTGCCATAAACCTCTAACTTACAAGCACATTTTAAAAGCACCAGTTAATCCTTTTAGAAGTTTAAAAGTAAGTTAAATATTAACTTTATATGTACATGTTTTAAAAAGTTTATGCTCCTTTGGCTTTTTGTTTCAGAAGTGATTTTTGTGAAAACATAAATGTTTTCAATTAGGAAATTCCAATTTGTTTTGGCTGAACCACTGCTCTGTTCTTTGTAAAACTATAGAAATAACTTATTTAGTTATAATATATGTAATTATATTTATCTATTGATATATATAATAAATATATTTTTTAAAATCCAGATACACACCAAAATCTAAGATTTCCAGAGAATCATTAAATATTGTTTGAATCTCAATCGCCTTTACAATGGCAATGGACAGCATAAATACCTCAAAACAGAGCGAAATAAGTGAGGAATCCAGGATTGCTTTTTAAAACCGAGTAAGAAGAATGTATCCTCCTTCTAGAGCTGTCAGATGGTATCAGCTTCTGGCTACATCTGCAAATGGGAAACGATAGTGCAGAATGACAATCTCTAGCTGCACTTGATCAAAACTGCATTTTCAGCAGTGACAGCTGAAAACACGACGGGATTGATGGGAAAGGCAACCTTCCCACAGGCATGTGCAGAGGCATTAGGCACCTGTTTGCTTTATTGACAGGGCGGGCTTTGTTTCAGAAGAATAGCAGGCATATTTAATCTTCATGTCAAAAGACACAGTGGCATTAAAGGGTAGAGAGTTACCTCAGGAACAAAACTACAGTCTTTAATCAGCCTGATCTCCATTGTCTTGGTCACTGGAGCTGGATTCAATAACTTCACCCTTGTGTTCTTACTCCCCACTTCCACCACGCTGCCTTGGAAAGGTCGGGGACTCCAGCCCTCATTCTAAAGGTGGTAATTACACAAAACTGGCAACACCAACAGGTTCTCAGAGTTCCAGGTCAAGTAACACCAGAGAATAAGAAGGAGATATTAATTATAGAGAGTGGATAATTGCTTCCTTAGCAGCTAATCCTCCCATTTATCCACCCAAAAGGTCAGATACAGAAACCCAACACTCTTTCAAAGTACAGTGAATAATCTGTTCTTGTGGCCCTGCGCCAGAACTCTTGGCTATGCGTTAATCTGGACTACTCAAGGGCAGAGACCCTGCGTCAGCATTTAAAGAAAATGTAAACACTCATCTTTCTTCCTGGCCACTTGAAATAGGCACCTTAAAACAATCAGAAACAGGCATAAATGCAATTCATCACAGCCCATTTCTGTTGTTTAGCCAAGACAAGCAATATTTCGGCGTCTCATTATGCAAAGACAAGGCAAAACACAAGGGTTGCCAGTCTGTCTCCGCATAAACTGGTGTGAGGCACGACTGTGTTTAAATAAAGATCTGCTGGCTGAGGCATAATTTCCTATAATGAGTTGTATTGATCAACCACCTTGGATGTACAATGCGTGCAGAAAGTCACAGCAAGGTCTTTCAGGCAAAATATTCCTGATCTTTCACACCTCTTTGAGGAACCCATAGCACCCATCACACAAGCAGACTTGCCCTACTACCTCTAGCTCTTACCTCCAAACCATGTGCTCCATTTTGTTTTGGTCTGACTATTCTTACATCCTCATGCACAGGCAGAGGGACAGCAAGCCACAGAGTGGGGAAAAAGCCATGGGGCCGGGAAACAGCTGGAAATCTGCTCTCTGCTGTGATCCCTTCCACAACTCCTATACCCATTTCCCTTATCCCAACTGCAGAACAAGACCACACTTCTGAATTAATATAAAATTAAACCCATCAAACACACTTTTAACAACTTTGAACACGCAGAGGAAGTTCTTGTATTACAATGCTCAGCATTTCGAATCGCAAAAGCCCTAAAGTCAGATTTCCTTTTTGGTAAGATTAGACTCCCACAGCAAAGTTTTGTTCCATTCCTTATTCCAAAGCCAAACCATCCCGTGACTTCAAGACCCAGATTCAATACAACATTTGGCTCTCCAATCCTGCTTGGAATTCTTACTGCCCACCAAAACACAACCAAGAAGCCAAGAGTTTGAGCAACAGCTAAGATGCTACTTGGTTAAGATCCAACTTAAGTTTCAGTGCTTCAAAGTCCATTTGGAGGAACTGACTTCTCGAGCTGTATTTCACTCCTTATTGCCCATTAAAGCAACTATAACAAAACTGAACGTGGAAGAAGCTAAACTCCAGGCCCCCAGGCAAGGAGGCATCATTGCAAAGCAGTATTTTCACACAAGAAACCACCTAAGACCAGGGCAGACCAAGGCAATTGTGCTTTATTTTCTGAAATATCTAGACAACTCATATAAGCCTCAACAGATTTTTATACAAAATTGGAGAAACAAAGTAATGGGGTCACACCAGAGAGGTGAATGAATACATAAGGCAGACAAAAGGATGTTCTCCATAACATTTTTAAATTATGCAATGTTCTTAATTTCATTTGCTGTTAACAAATCTCATTTTTTTCTTTCTTGATGGCAGCTTTTGCTCCCCACATAGATTGGAATATTGATTTGTTACAGGAAAACAAACTTTTTTCTTTTGATATTTAATGTCAGCAGTTTGTTTGGCTCACATGGACAGTATTCTAAGGTCATATTTCCCAGTCCCTGCTCTCCTTACTGATCAGAAAGTGACTCTGAAGAGCTGGGGAAAGCCGGTGCCTCAGCAGCAGCTGAGATACAGGCAGAGATACAGCCTGTACTTCCCTCTTTAGTTACATCTCTGATGCTTTGGAAAGAAAGAGCAGGAGGGAAAACTTCACAGCCTCAGATTTGGTAGTATTTGATCTTCCCTTCAACACAGGAAACACCATAGAATCAAACTCTGTAAAAAATAAATCCAGGTCAGTTTTCAGCTACAATCCTGTGCCAAAACCTCCACTATCTGAACAGTGCCAACTTTGTGTCTGAACTACACATTTAAGGTCTTGCCCCTGGTTTTAGACTTTTAAAAACTCCTTTTCCTCACCCTACTTGTGAGTCAGTCTCTGCCTGCAACATTCCTCAGAGAAATGCCTTTGTTTTCTTTCCTGTGAGGAAAACGCCCACCGTACAGTGGGCACTGCCACGGCCTGGTAAGTTGGCACTTTGTCATGTTTTTCCACCCCAACAGCTCCCTGCAAGTCATCAGCTGCAAAGCAAGCTACAGAGGCTGCCAATTAATTTACTGGGCCGTTAATCAATGTATTCTATACCGGTAACTTTCAAACAGATAGAAGTCGTGCAGGACCAGAGCAGAGGTGCCAGACTGCCCATGCTTGGCTGAGCTGTTCTTGATTCAGCTTCTCCTAAGGGTAGAAAGGAAGAGAAGAGGTTGGAAAGCAGCTGGGAGGGCTCCAGTAGATATATGGTGGTATATTAAAATCACATGGTTGAAGCTATTTTCCTGCCTCCTCTCCTTTGATGGAAACATTCAGTTCACCCCAGAAATTGCCAGTTCATATTGTGGTTAGTTGAAGAGGTGCCCAACCTTTGACTAGGGCAAGTCAAACAGGTTGCTCATTCCAAAAAGCTTTATTTACAATGTGAGCACGAAACGGATACAGGACATGACATAAAAATCATATCTGAATCCCAATAGCCACATTTCTGTCCTGTATATACAACTGACAGAAGCATTTTTTTATCAGATGACACTTGAACAAGTACCCATGAGGTAACATGGGATCAAAAGGGTGCCTCTGTAAGACTGCCACAGGGAGCAGGTCACAATAATAGCTCAGGTGGCCAGAAACTATTCCCTGTCCACACATTGAGGCGACTCAGGAAAGAGGATGTCTGGGAGCAGAGAAGGTCAATTTTCCTGGCAAGAGACCTCCACTTCAGGAAATTCAGGACACATCTAAATGTCTGCCCTCCTGACCACAGGACCGCAGACACACAGCATATTTACATCTCACTTCCAGCTAAACCACTGGGGCTGGCAAAACTTTACTCCAGGTCACTGGGGTGGCAGTAAAGTGTGGGAACCCTCTTCTGCCCGGGTGAGGAGCACCCTGGGCCATGCTCAGGCTGCGAGGGCCCAGGGCTGGGCATGGAGGGGACCTGCTTCAGGCACATGCTGGCAACCACCACCACCCCAAACACAACCCATCCCTCTGCGAGGGACCCACGGTGCTGAACAGCACCGTCCCAGGACCACCAGCAGAGTGCTCACGGAGGCTAACTCCAGTTAATGTTTACGGGGGGTTTAATCTGGCCATTTCCTTGCAGGCTTTTACTACCAGCCCAATCTGAATTTCCACTGTTCATTGACACAAGCGTTACCAGAGAGAGGAGCTTGAATGTCTCCAAGCCCATTTACCCTCCACCTCACAAGGTACAGGGGTGGGTCCTGTATAAACAGATTTTTTGTTTGAGGGCGCCTGACAGAGCAGAGCCTGACCTTTCCCCTTCGGGGGAACAGCAGGCTTCAATCAAACCTTGCTGAGGGTTGGGGCTATTTTCCCTTCTCGAGGGTCAGGGTGATGCTTGAACTCTCCTTGCCTCAGCTTCCCCACCCACCCCATCAATCTACCCTCTGCCCTGCATGACATTTGGGGCCAGTCTTATTTACAACAGCCTTCCCCATGGCTGCATCTTCATGGGGACTTTCCCTGACACTGCTGAGTGTCTCTGCTCACTCAGTGTCGTGTCCCCTCACAGCAGCAGAACCCACACCCTTTGCAGAAGGAAGAAATCTCTTGCCAGATGAACGTTTTCCACATTAAATTCTACATCTGGCACATGGCCTGCTCTTAGGAAGGCACTGGGTTGGAAATGGCTCAGCTGTAGGTATTGTGTCAAAGTGCTGCTGTGTGCATGGCATTTATAGGTGAAAAGTGTAGTGATTTTGATCCATGATAATGTAAATAGGACTCAAGATGGGAGCTAAAAACTACACCCCTTACTGCTTTTTGGGGATGGGAAGGATCCAGCTATGTTTAACCTGAGGCACTCTCGGGTCGTGCACAGATCATTATCACTGCAGCATCACTGCCATCAGACCTACATTGCTGTTCATTTGCTGAAGATCCAGCCCGAGAGCTTTCATAACACCAAACGCTAAACCACTATGAAAAAGTTCCTCCTTTCCCTTCTGCCAGGAAATACAGGTGCTGACTGGCTGTGTCCCAGTTACAAGTACATTTTTCAATAAGGCTTCTTATCATAAATACACTTTTCATTATTTCACGGCCAGATGAAGCCTGGCCACTGTTCTGGACACTGCTTTAGAGACTAGGAGCTCTTATCAGGCTATTCCAAGTTTGGGCACTCCTCAGCAGAGCCGTTGTAATGGCCCAGAGCCCAGAACAAGATTTTCCTGCACTGGACGCTCACTAAAAGAAAATAGCACTGGGGTGCTGCCAGGTAAAGTGGCCAGAGTGTGCAATTGATTTCCTCAGCTTTTGTTTTAGGCCATACAGCCAAGCTTAGCAAACCCTGCTTATTGGGTTTTTTTTTTCCTGGAAAAATATTAGTGAGGGTAGATGACAGAGGCAAGGAATGAATGTTTGTGTCAAGCATGGAGCAAAGCGGAAAGGAGAAGGACTCCATCCAATTTCTCCCCATTTACCTTTGGGCATGTCCTGGGCCACAGCCCTGCAGAGAGACTCCAGACGGGAAGTGCTTCAGCATGTGCTGATGCATCAGTGTGTATCAACACAAAAATCAGTTTAAATTAAAGGACCCACTGGGTCCTTTGTGAAAGCAAGATCTTGTGACAGTATCTCAGTTTGGGCCAAGTCAGAGCAGAGATGTTCCTGTCTCAGAGGTCACTCTTGAAAACTACAATTATTTTTCTTCTCTATTTTTTTATTCTCCAAACCCCTATCTCTTGCTTACTTGCATAAGGATGAAAAGACTGATCTCAGAAATGAAAAGCTGAGCCCAAACAAAGCATTGTGCTGAAAGTGCCTACAATCTCATCCCAAACACAAATATTGGGATTTCTGAATCTAAAATCCTACATATTTGTGGATAAGGGGACACCATGACTTTCCCTACAAAGGTATTTAAATTACCATCCTCTTCTAAAAGAATGAGATGTCAGGATTATTTCTTCTTGCTCAGCCACTGATCATCCAAGCACATCCATATAATGCCAGTGCCTCATTAACTTTTGCTGGAGGACTGTCTCTTACTGCCCAAAACTGGTCTAAAAGGCAAAAAAATTAAAGCAGGCCTGGATGGATCCCACAAGTCTCCACTTATGTGAGAAATCACAGGGTTTTTGCTCAGAGAAATCACATGCCACCTCTTGCTACATCTTTTGTTATTCAAAGCTACTTTTGGCTCTCCTTCCTCCCAAATTAGTGGAACCACTATGCCAGGCCATCTGGCAAATCAAAATTCATCTTCACGTTTCACTATCCTACCCACTGACCCCAGTGTTTCCTCCCACTGACTGATGAGATTAGCCCATCACCTCCTAACTGCAGCAGTTACACCTTGTCTGCTTTACAACACCCAAGAAAACAAATCCCCACGTTGCTTCAGCGTGAATGAATGTCATTCTGTTCTTTAAACGAGGACAGCATTTCTAAGAATAGGGGATGGCACATACATCAAAATGATGAGTCCTTAGGATGGAAAGTGAAAAATAGAAAACCCAAATGCACTCATCTCAAAGCACTGAGGCCAGCGTGGCTCCTTGGGCTTCTTTAGCTCCACCAAAGCAGTACAGGGAGCTTCACCTGGTGTTCCTCAGGGTAAGGGAGCAACTGTAAGGCTAGTAATCCTGCACAGGCATTCCTTGTAAGGACACTGACAGAGGGTGGTATTCCAGCGTCATATCTCACACCCCTCATAGGAAGTTTCCTGAAAAAAAGTGTCCTAAAAAGACAGTCAGAAGGAACCAGCAACTGTGGATGGGATGCCAGTGATCTCTAGAAGTAGCTGTAATGCAAGTCAGATGATGCATCCCCTAGAAGTCCAAAGCAACAACATAGGTGAGATGAAGGTCTCTGGAACAGCTAAGGAAAACAGAATTCCACTGCTGATGGTACAATCTGTGCCTCAGTTTCTTCATCTGCAAAACAGTGCCACTGGTATTTATTCTCTACTGCCATCAATGATCAATGATCTCTAACTGTGAGGTCCTCTTGTTAGATTTATTGAATGTGCTTGAACACATTAGCTGGACATCTGCTGGAAATTCAGCACTCGAGAAAGAAGTGGGAAGAAAAATCACAACTTTCAAGTAAAGTTAGAAAATTTAGTTAAGTTACAAATAAAAAGCTCCTGGCCTGTCTTGCCTTGGAGGCACACCAAGCCCCTAAGGTGTTTAATTTGCAGCCTTGCCTTTACTACTGCAAGTTATAAAGTTTCCAGAGCAATCCTAAAAGCCTTACTAGACACCAGTAACTATTTATCCATGAAGTACTAGGATGTACAAGCCATCAGACTGAGAATAAAACAGCCTTCCTCAGAGTGTTGAAAATACACCAAGCTTTGCTTGTGCCTCGGCATTAGGAAAGCTGCATCCTGCCCTCACATGGCCAGGCAAGATTAAGATGGAGAACAGTCTGGGACAGTAAATTTTCACCTCTGTCCACCAATTTCCTGCATGCTCAGTCTCTGTTTAAACACACCATCAGACAGGTATTTCCCTACCTCTTCCCACCACATTTCTGTGATAAGTATTCCTTCCCCATGCCTAATGTCCAAGAAAACTTCTTGCCCTCGTTGCACATCCCACAGGGACTGGAGCACAGCTGAGCTCTCTTATCACATGAGCCAGACACCATCTACATGTCAGCTTCTCCACAATGCAAATCAGGCTCACTGTCACCAGTGGAAAAACCTCTAAATGAAGTCATTGCCTCTTGATAGCCACTCCCTCAGAGCAGGAAAAGGTGTTGACCACACTCTTGCTCCACCACCACCAGGCCAAGCTTTCAGGAAAAGGCCTGATCTCTCTCCCCATCCATCAGTGCTGCCGTAATGCCGATGACATATAGCTGGGATGGAGGCATCCTGATGTTCTTCAGAAAACTATACTAGGAAGTGGGCCAAAACGGCCCTGAAACAAGGGACCAGGCATCTGGCCAGCCTCCCTCCCCATCCAGCATTCTCTAGCTTGGACTGTTTTGGCCCTAGACAGAGAAATGCAGCTCTGCACTAAACCACCAATACCGACAAGGCTGAGGAGGGCTTTATAAGGCAATTCTACATCCAGCAGGCATGGATACAAGGGTAATACCTTCTCACTCGGTACTAACAGCATCCTTCAGCCCTCTCTAACCCTACAGAAGAAAAGTAGTTTTCAACTCGCAGAGAAGTTTTGCAAAAAGAGACAAGTCTGAGTTTAAAAAGAATTCTGAAATCTTAAAATCACAGAATGGTCTGGGTTGGAAGGGACCTTCAAAGATCAACTAGTCGAATTCCCCAAACATTTTTCACTAGATCAGCTTGCCTAAAGCCCTCTCCACCATAACCTTGAACAGGGATGGGGCATCCACAGCTTCTCTGGGCAATCTGTTCCAATGTCTCACTACACTGATCATAAAAAAATTTTCTCTTATGCCTAGTCTAAATACTTTGGTTTAAAACCATTACTTCTTGTCCTATCACTACAGGCCTTGGCAAAAAGTCTCTCTAAGTCCCCTTCAAGTACTGAAAGGCTGTGACAAGGTCTCCCTTGGGGATCAAGGCAGGTCAGCCTGATTTGATCCTTAATAAGACAAAAATAAAGTTTGGATCAAGATAATTCTGACACTGCACTGGGGAGCAGTAGAGGGTGAACCACAGCTGCAGTGGTGAAAAAAGTACAAGTGTTTAATTCTCTACAACCTCCACGAGAAAGGCCTGCGGATACTAGAAAAGATAACACAGCCCATCATCAGGCCAAGCTGACAAAGAAAATGCTCCCACCAGCCACATCTGCCTGGTATAGGCAGGCAGCCATCATCAGTCTTAGAGGCTGGCAACACTTGCTGCAGCTGTGTCTTATCAAAACCATTGTAAGAAAACCTCACAGATGTGGGTAAACCCTCTGAATGCTACTTCTGAGCCTACGGCGACGTTTGGGAGCGCAGCAGTGGAAATAAAGGCATCCTTTCCAGGAGAAGCTTCATCAAACTAGTCACAGACAGGATCACTCACTCGAAAGCAGAAGACAGACAGGACTATCTATCTAACCATTTGTCTGCTTTGGGAGACCTTTCTGTATCAGAAAGTCTCCCAAGAGGCAGCACTGTTAATGGGGGAGCACACACATCCTTCAACTTCTCAGCCCCCAAACTACTTAGAAGTCACCACAATTCAGGTAACTGTGGAATCTGGGCTCCAAGAAAACCAGCAAGGACTCAAGCTACAGTGAAAGACATATGGAGACAATCACAAATCATGTAATGAAAAGGGACAGGCATGAAAACAGAGGCAGAGTCCCACAGACCTCAGGCTCTCACAATGGAGCTTCGGGGCTCTGTAGGCAGGGAAACAGGAGTTTTGTGACAATCCCTTTAATCACAGGGTCCTCTCACACTTGAACCAGGCTTGGGGCTACAGCCTTAGACTTCAGGACACCCAGGGATTGTGGCTCCAATTGACTTGATGATATTTCATTTCACTGCATGTGATTTCTCTCCCACATGATTCATTCCATCCTGTGCACATAAAGGATGGAAACCTTGGCAAAAGGACTGAGAGAAATTCAGGGTGGGCATTAGTTACTATTTTTGACAGCACTAAAACAATATATGAAAAGGGGTTGGCGGGGGGTGTTTTGGTTTTGGTGCGGGTTTTTTGCTGTGATTTGTTTCCCCTGACTTGCAGCTTACAGGGAGAAAACAGAAGACAATGTCCCATCTGATGCCTGCCTGATGGAGTGACAGAGGCTGACTCTGCCACAGCACTGCAGTTGTGCTTTTGGGAGAGTACTGTTTTTATTTCAGGAGGAAAAAAAAAGGGGGAAATGAGCAATCCCAGAAGGAAAGGGTCTGAATGCTTCCTCAGGCTCCACCACGAAGAAAAGAGATTGCTATTGTCAGGGAGTTTAATTGTTCTGGTCTTTCTGAGAAACCTTAAAATATATCCAAAATGTAACAAGAACAGAAAACAGCTCTGTTTCTTTGGCTGCCTATTTGCAGTCTGGCTGGTGAGACATAGATTATAGCTTAGCAGTCCCAGTTACCCTGGTTAACCCTTGTTCTTGGTAATCACATTTAATAAAAATAAAATAAAAAACCCACTTTGTACCTATCAGGAATGGGCATATAGAGAAGCCAACTTCCTCTCATGTGAATAGCCCCGCTGTTTTTTACTGAATTACTCACCAAGTCAGGACTCCTCACCACTTCAGCATCAGCCTCCAGGCTATTTAACAGCAACTAGTTACTACAATAACAGACCAGGCTCATTTTTCCATTGGTGCCACTTTCAAATACCACACCCACAGTCTTCCCTCCCTGCCACATTGCTTCAAGCACAACTTTCCATCCAGGAGTCAAGCTCCTGGCAATACCTCCAAGACCAGGGAAGCAGGACATATGAGAAGATGCAAGGGCACAAGGATTTCCTTAAGCATCAGAAAATGGCTTTTAAGTCACAAAGCCATGGAATTCATCCCTCTTAGCATCCTCAGCGAGGCTCCATCTCATGGGAGCAGCTGGAATCAGCCAGGGCTGTACCTCTAATCTCCCAGAGCTAAGGAACCTCAGCGAGAGGAAAAATTGCTGATAATAGATAGACAGACAGACAGACAGATAGCTTATAGAGTGGATGCCAACACAGCACCCCCACAGCTCCTGAGCCACAACATCTCCCCGGGAGCCTGTTGCAGGCACGGCCATGCTGCCCTCCTGCTGGCGCTGGTGTCCACAGAGCCAGCTCAGGGCTCTCAGTCCGACATGATTGATAAAGCAGCTTGGACAGTCTGTGGCTTCAAACAACCTCTCGGGAGCCAAAACTAGCATGAAGAAGGACAGACAGAACAAACACAGGTCACAGGTGAAAAGGTTTGTCTTTCTTTGTCCCCAAAAAAGGGTTTCCTGTGTTCAGATGTTGGTGAGGTTGGTGTGAATAGATCCAGATTTTCTGATCTGTAGATGACAGCGATGCTGAGAGGCAGAAAAGGATCATCTTCTGGCTCACAGGTCAAAGCAGTGACAATTGGCCCTTAATCTTCAGTACCCTATAATAGGCAACTTAATCCGTCTCGTACTCCAAAAACTTAAATCAAGATAAACACCTTAAAAACACTTTATTGTTCCTATTGTGATACCACAGTGACCAATCAGCTTGTTTTTCACCCCTCAGCAGGCTTTGCTTGAGCAGAAATAATCATCCCTAGCTCCACCACACAGATGTAGGAGCGATGGGAAAATGCAGAGGAGGCTGAGTGAACAAAAGGCACTTCGGACCTGCTGGGGTCACAGTGTGTATCTGTACGGGAGGTTGGGCTCATCACTGATCCAGCTCTGTTTCTAATGAGATTGGTTCCCATTACAGCAAAAGGAGATCCATGGCCTAATTTGCCAAGGGGACCATTGTCATGCAGCTTAGGGAAGCAAAATAATCTTATCAGTTTGAACTTGAACCTTGCCCTCCAATTACATGGACAATGTTTATGAAAAGAGAGATAAAGAGATTTTCATTTATCCAGCAAGAAAAATGGATTGTCTAACACCAAGCATTCAGTTTCCTGCAGCTGCTGATAGACCTTTACAATCCAGCCACTTGGCTGTGCCACTGCCAAATGCACTAACTACTATCTGTGCACATTAACTCTGGACCAAACGCAGGGCAAATGGCACCAAACATATTTATAGTGCAACTTACTGGTACAGCAGAGTCTCTGCTCCTGTAGTAAAGCCAAAGTGAAAGCCTGGGGCCGTCAGCTAAAGACAAGCAAACCCAAAGGGCTGACAGAATCAGAAAACTTTTTCACCCCTTCTTGCTGAATGTCTCTCTGCGTCCCTCTCCAATCCATCAGCTTCCCTTGGCTGCTATAGAGGCCAGCCTCTTCTGGGAGTCCTGCATCCCCCACATTGCAGCTAAAACAAAGAACATTATGACAAATAACAGCCAGGCTTCATCTATTCTTTTTTCTATACAATTCATTCTATCAAAGTTGTTTAGCTGAACAAAACCCCAGCGCTATCCTTTATTGTGAGGCCAACAATAAACTAACATGTGAGCACAGCGTGGGTCACAGATGTGCGCGCTCCGGCAGCAACTGTGGAGCCACTTCCTTGCCCGACTCAGTTTTATAAAGCTTTAACCTCTTTGAGCTGGAATTCAGATGAGCACATAAACCAGGAAGCAAAGAGTGTTAACACAACAGAAGTGGCCCCTCTACAAAGGATACGTGAAGAGACAGACATGCTTTGGAAACAGTCAGATCAACAACCAGGGTTTCCAAGGGGTTACCCACACAATAAAAATCCAGAGAGAAATAAACTGAACAAATCACAGAGGCTCTATCTTTAGCAATGTCACTTGCACTGCAGGATCTTTATTTGTGCCTTTGAATAGCCACATATACTTTTTTTTTTCTTCTTCTTCTATGAGGGGACAGAAGCAAGCAAGCGAAAAAGAAAAAAAATTTGGAGAGGGGAATGTCTTCAAAATTAAATTCTAAAAAACTTTTAGAATGTGTTTCAAGGACTGACCCCAAATTTGTAACCCAATTTTAAGTACTCTTATCCCAAATAAAGTAACCCTCAAAGCATGGCTGCTCTAGGGAAAAAAAAAAAAAAAAACGGAAACCACAACAAGAACTATGCAAAACCAGACCCTTCTCACAACTGCACTTTACGGCTCAGATCATAGCTGCCAGCTGAAGGTTTCCTATGATATCAACCTCTAGTTCATATTACACATAAAATACAGCTGTAATGTTGCCCTTTCCTTAGTGTACTGTGTCTGGCTGTGATGGAGTTAATTTTTTTTTTTGTAGCAGCTTGTTTAGTGCTGTGCTTTGGATCCACAACCAAAACAGTACTGATAATATATTAATGTTCTAGCTACAGCTGAGGTTTTGCACTGCATCAGCACTTTGTCTGTCCCCCACCCTGCCCTCCCTGTGAATAGATTTTAGGGTGCACAAGATTTTGGGAGGGACACAACCAGGCAGGTGACTCCAGCTAAGCAAAGAGATATCTCATGCCATGGAGTGTCATGTTCAGCAATAAAACAGAGTGGAGTGGGGTAAGTCAGTTTGGGAACTGGCTGGGCATCAGCCTGCCTGTGGGAGGCAGTGAGTGATTGCCTTCGTACCATTTATTTTGGTTTCTTTTTTATTTCTTCCACTTCTCTTTCATTATTTCTATCTCATCTAATGAATTTTCTTGCTTTTACTCTTCCTTCCCTCTTCCCCTGTCTTACTTGGAGGTAGGAAGGGGAGGCAAGAAGGCAGCTGGGTAGTGCTTGGCTGCTTACAGGTGTTAGCCCACAATACTCAGTTATGTGCACTTGACATTGCGACTGAAATGTTCATTTTAACCTGTGCAGTCCATTTGCATATAGGTATTATAATATTGGAGAAGGAATTGTGTGCTGAGTACCACACATTTCTTCCTGCTTATCACATCTTAAGAGACTACGTAAGGGGCTGCTCCTGGAGAAAAAGGTAGATACTGAATAATCTCTGAAATATTGGGCAGTTAGAGCTCCTGATGTCAATCTCTCTGCCTTGGATCCTTATCTGTGCAGTGCGGGTAATATTCCAGACTCCTTCCAGAAGGGTAAGTTCATCCCTGTAAGTGCATCCCTCACAACAAGCAGAATAGGGTTTAAATAACATAACAGGATTTAAATACCGTTAAACATACAGGAAATAAGGCCCCAGGGCCATCAAGAACTGGAATGATGAAGAAAATAATTTTTAAGGCCTCGTTCTGTGCCCTGCACAACACAGGAATCCCAAGGAAGTAGAGGAAAAGTATGTTCTCATTAAAGAGTAACATAAAAACCCAAAGGGCTGGACTCAAGTAGTTAAAACTACCTTAATTTTAACACTTCTTAACTTCCAAATGTTTGGTTTCAAAGTCTAATACTGTTATCTGAATGTTTCATACAAAAGCTAAACTTTTTTAAAACCAAAGTGAAGAATTTTGTCCCATAGCATCCTATGGGCACCGCCAGGGCCACAGCAGCACTGCATGTACAGGCGCCACAGAGACCACAGCAGGAAGAGATTTCCCAGAGACTGAGGCCCAAAACGATAATCCATAATCCATCCATAGGAAATCAAGTTACCTCCTATCACTTTAATTGCACTAAGTGTCTGCACTCTTGGCTCAACACAACTTTTAGGAAAAACATGTGAGCCAAAAGCCTTTGCAAAATACAGCAAACATGGGAAATTAATGTCAGGGATTGCACCTGCTGTAGAACACCCTTACTATCAACACCAGCCCACAGTGTGATACAAAAATCACAGAATAAACATTAGCAGAAAATCCCCGCGCTGATGTTTGTTTTTGTATTTACTAGTGGGAGTAAAAGCCCACTTTAAACCCTTGAGGCTGATACAACATATGTTGATAATATCTTAGCAGCAAAACCACAAGCGTCTGATAACAGATGAAAATAAAATAACACAAGCACACAGGGGGTCTCAGGGTAGGTGGTCTGAATGGCCCCTTCTTGACAAGCAGCACCATCAGGTACCCAGTCTGTCAAGGATTTAGTGTATCTCACCTGAAGTCAGCTCCCTCTCACACCCTGAGGATTCTGATTCTTTTATGGGCTGCTGAAGGAGTGAAAAATGTCTCTCCTGCAAATAGTGAGTTGATAACAGGCCAAAAGTTGGTGCACAAATGTACATAGTAGAGTGAAGTTCTTTGACTGTAAATGGCTGATGAATCTCCTCTGGGTCTCTAGGCCTTCTTCTCCAAGTGTAACATTAACAAAAGGAAACATATTTTTTAAATCTTTCTTCCTTGTTGTTAAGGATGTGGGATATTTTGCCAGCAGCTGGATGTCAGCTCTCCTGCCCACCAAAACTAAAGTGTTTGGACAACATCTCCTGCAAACCCTTCATCAGCATCTACATCCATCTGTTCATTCAAACACACTTCTGACACCTGAGCACACGGAGGGTTCGCCCAAACTGCAGGTCACACACACTGCTCCACCTTCATGCAAGGATCCAGATGGATCCAAGAGGGATTATTAAATAGCAAGCCTTAGCACCCAAAGGAGCCCCATCTACACTGATACCACAGCATCCACCAACATTGTTCAAGAGCACAGAGTGTATCTGAAAAGACTCAGTCAAGATTTATTTTCCTGTGCAACACAGAACTACCAACCCATCATTGTCTCTTTGACGTGAGAAGACACACACTGGGCTCCAGGCAGCCAGGCACTGCATAAGCTGGAAGAACAGACATTCATAGTTTTAATTACTACAAATAAGTTCATACCCTCAGTTAGTGAGCTGAGCCAGGCGCATTTGGATTAGCCCAAACCCGGGGTGAGTCACAACTCACCATCCTTCCTCAGGCAAAAGGAGCAGCTAAGTAAATTAATAATAATAACACGTGACCTAAGCAGCTCTCTTAAATATGTTCCAAATTATTACTTCTACATTAGTTTAATCTGCAAGAAGATGAGTTGGGATTAACTTCTCTGCTTCTGTTCATTCTGCGCAGCTCTTGGCAGCAAAGTTGCCTCACAGCTGAGCAGATTTTGGCCCGTGGCTGTCTTTTGGAAAGAGCACAAAAATCCCAGACAGCAGCAGTGCTGGATCAGTGAGGCACAGCACTGTCAAGGATACAAGGAGCCTTGTATTGTACCAAACCAACCTGACCAAAAATCCTCTGAACTACTTTAAGGAGCATATTGGGTCTGTTCCTGCAGGCAATCACACACCTTTCAAGGGACAGAATCTGTGAAGATCTTGGATATGTCTATAAAGAAATTACAAGAGCACAAAAACCCAAAACAAAACAGGGGTAGTTGCTTCAAATAGTCCCTCCGCCCAGGGACTGGGGTTGCTATTTTGGAACAGAAAGCAGAAAGTTCAATCTCTACCTGCACAAACATGCCAAGCATAAGCAGCCAGTCCCAAATAAGACATGTAAATAGCCCTGGTGTTGGCCAACTAAATCACTGCACACCCACCTAAACACAGCGTATGCCAATCTTCAGCTCTGAACACCAAGCACTTTGGGAGATCAGGCCGTGTTTAAATTAGCATCAACAAAAGGATCAGCACGAGTGCCAAGTGTAAATACACAGCTTTTCTCCTCCTGCAGAGACTAAGCTCATTCTCCCTACCCCCCCCCCCCCACATTAAATTGTGAGTTTAGCTTCTAAGTATCTCAGTTGAAAAAAGGATATGTCAGAATTCTCACTTTTTTTTTTTTTAATTGACCAAACTATTTGTGACATATAAAATCTGCTTTCACAGCACCTTAAGTCAGGGAAAATTTTTACCTGAGGACATAAACAGTTGCTTTCTTTAATTCTGTAGCATTTGTATCCCTAATAACACAGAGACATAGGAAGAATTCTGCAAGGACAATTTCCTCACACTGTCTGTGCAGCTAGTGGGATACTGGGATACTTTGAAGTGATTAAAATTACCACAGTAGACTTTTTTTCCCCTTTTTTTGTTAACACTACTAATTAAATAAAGTGTTCCTAACAAAACAAGGTACTAACAAAAGTTTTCATCAGTTTCTGGGCCCCTGGAATTAGTAGATACTATACAAACATTGACAGTCATCACAGAGAGGTGGGGATCCCTGAGGTCCCTTGGCCCTTGCTGACAGCTGCGATGGCTAAAGCAGTGGATTTTCATCTGTCAGGAGCCAGATGCACACTTCAAGCTCTTGGGCTTGAAGTCATTGCCTACAAGAGGTTTCACACAGACCCCTCTGTGACACACCCCGGCACCCACAGCAGCCCCATCCATCCCTCCCAGACTGTGTATCCTTTCCCTGGTACCACAAATACCAACCAGCAGCTGTTTTTTTGCAGCAGTAACAGCAGTGCCCCTGGTCACAGCCCAGGACCACAAACACATGGAACTGGAAACACGTGTTTGTCTTCCTGAAGCTCGCTTTGGTCCCCTCAGCTGTCAGTAAAAGTAAATGCTGAATATTTTTAGAGTCAGCAGGCACAGAGTCCTCCCTCACAGCATTTTCATGAGAACTGCTGGAAAACCCACAGTGTTTTCTGGAGCATACCTCCGGACAGGGGTGGACAGAAACCTGTATCTTTGCTTAACATGGTATTTGGTCTTGGTGACATGGTTTTGTTGATGCCATAAAGCTGCATCCCCATTGATAAACCAGAACAACTCTCTCAGGCACCAAAATAGCCCCATCTTCTGTGCTGATTCTTTTCCTGCTCTCCCAAGAGCGGCAGATCTGGCACTTGATACCACCCAAACTCCTACTGATTTCCTCCTCCAACACCTCCCAGCTCCCTATAGTCTTTAGACTCTTTTCCACTGGCAAGCAGACATATGTGACACAAACCCCAGTTGCAGCTTCCCCCTGTGAGAACATCTCAGCTGTGGCTCCCAGACCCAGCCACCCCCTTCAGCAGCCACATCTCCACAACTTTACCAGAAGGGGCCAACAGTGGTTTTAAGCCAGCTTTGATGAGGTTTTCGATTTTGTCAGCTCTGCAAAGGAGAATTTCTCTACCCCAGCACAGGCAGCTTGCCCTCAGTAAGCCAAACTGCAGCCCAGGCAGCTGTGATGGATGGGGTGGCACATAAGGCCTCCAGCTGAGGAGGAAAAGATCACCTGGGGCAAGAACCTCTGTAAGTGACAACTTGAGGTCTATCCTACCTCATCACTCAGAGCCCTTCCCCAAGACAAGGTACGGAGGTGGCCCGGATTTGGCCCAGTTTTTAAACTAAAGCATGTCTGTTTGCCCCTGGGGTCAAAAACTCAACCCCCGTTACTGAGTTACAATTTCTTTTCCAGTGTGATGGTGTATCTGCCTTTCTCTAGAAAATGCCCTCTCTTACAGCCTAAAACCTTCAACACATGGAAATCATGGATCCCCCTTGACACCATGAACCCATTCAGGGCTATTAGGCATTCAGAAGCTGTTAGCGTGTAGATTTTGGTGATAATTTGGTGAATGGAGTTGTCAAACAAATTACCTTTATTATGGACTGATTAAATGCAATCAGGGAGAAGTGCCTTCCCCTCCCCAGCTCCAGACCTCATCAGCTCAAACAAACACACTGAGCCAATTAGCAGGGAGGTGGCAAAAGCAGCTTTCACTTGAAACCTGATATTCTTGGGGAAAAGAAAAAACAGCCAACCACCACCAACAATAACAACAACAAAAAAATCTTTGTGCTTTCAAAACCAAGATGGGCCTCCAGGGAGAGGTTCCAAAAGCTACCCAGGGCTCACCTGCAGGATGTGGATGGGAGTTATCAGTATTCATCTGGCTCAATGCCAGATCAGCTCCCTTAAGCAAAGTGCTGCTCACATCCAGCTTGTGCCAAAATCTAATGCAAAGAACATAAACATTAAAGCAGACCCAAGGGGAGCGGCACTACCGGGGCTGGTTTTTCCTTCAGCTGGGTTCTCCTGTGTCAGAAAAGGCATGAGGTCCCAGCCAAGCTATTTCCATGCCTAGAAACCTACATTTTTGGCTTAGGTCCTTGCAGTGGATTCTCTGATGTCTGTAAATGCTTGAGTTCACAACCCTTTCTGCAGTACTGGAGGGATCTGTCTCCAGCATTAAACTCGTGGCAGCCACACAGATCTGATGCCACTACCCTTCTGCCCAACATGCCTGATTTCAGCTAATGAATGAGAAAATCCTTGAGGAGAATTGGAGCACAGCATGATAATGACATAAGTTTAATTCCTTGCAAGTATGCAGCTGGAAGTTTAATGGTCACCTTGGCAGCAATGGGCAGAGCAGAATTCAACATGTGTTTGCATGATTTAGCTTCAGAGACAGGAACATCGTGGCTGAGCAGAGAGAGCATGCAGGATATGAGCAACAGCTGTTGACTAAGATTTCAATGCCTGCATTTAAAGTTAGCACCAAAGCCTACTTCTGGCACCATTTTCATTAACCTCATCCCTCTAAGGAGCAAGGTCTGTGCACTGCACATGGATCACTGCCTCCTGGAGCCCATGCAGAGTAGCTATGGCATAGCTTTCCCTCACAGGGAAAGGACATTGCTCCGTCTTGGATTCTCACTTAGAGTAGAAAGGGCCAAAAACAAAGGTGAAGTTTTATCTAACAGCAAGGATTTTGGAGAATTCATTGCTACTACTGAGATTAAGACTAGAGGTTTATAGTTAGTGTACAGAGATTCAAAAGATCAGACTCTTACCCCACACCTCATCACAGTCCTCAAGTATCACCTTGAACATAAGGGGTAAGTGACACATCAAGACAGCAGGTTCTAAGCCTTCAAACTTAGAGCACAAGAACAGATCACAGAATGAGATTAGACCATAAGTCCATTCTACAAGCAGCCACAGAGAAAAAGTACAGGTCTTCTTAAGAAGTGGCTGCAAAGTGCCCGATAATTCCACTCTCCCTCAGGACCTGCTTCCTACCCCCACACCCTGCTGCAAACATCAATGTTTAAAGAACTATTAAAGAAAACAACTTCAAAACTCTTCACATAGTTCAAATACTTCACTTAAAAGGAATTCGAATTCTTACATCTCAGATTGCACCAGTCCCCAGCAGGACACGCACTGCTCATGTTCACATTGTGGTGTTTGAGCTGTTCAAACAGGAGGGATGGAGCCCCAGTGTGAGACCGTGTGCTCAGGGGTTACAAATCCCCACCAGCCCTGCTTCTGGTCCCTTGCGGCAGACTCAGTTCACCACATCTCTGGGCACCTTCTCAGGATGTGCCTTGCCATGCCCTACATAAAAATGAAATCTTCCTGCTGCCAAGAGACACATACCTTGAAGACCCAGCCAGCGGGAGAGTACTGGGAGCAGTGGGATGTGGTTGGGTGTGAAGTTCTTGGTAAGTCTTTCTGCCCTACTGCAGAGCTGCAGCATGAGAGTCAGGTCAGTGCTGCTGACTTATGATCTGCTTAGAGTTCAAGACTCTAAGCAGACAGGTTGTCCCTGAGCTTTCCTTCCAGGGCTGGATCCATGCACTCTGGCTCACCACCACAAGGCAATGACATTACCAACAGCAGCACCTCCCTGGCAACGCTGAGAACCAAGAACCAACAGCAGCACCTCCCTGGCAACGCTGAGAACCAAGAACCAACAGCAGTGCCTCCCTGGCAACACTGAGAACCAAGAACCAACAGCAGCACCTCCCTGGCAACACTGAGAACCAAGAACCAACAGCAGCACCTCCCTGGTAATGCTGAGAACCAAGAACCAACAGCAGCGCCTCCCTGGAACGCTGAATGAAGTTGAGAAGCCAGAGAGGTTTTGCTGCTAAACAAGGGCTACAGAACTGAGTTTTAAACCCCAGTTCTTCCCCAGAGAGCATCAGCTGCTCTCTCTGGGCAGTACTGCCATTCATTTACAAGCTGGAAGAGCCTTTATATCCCAAAGAGCTGTACCATCTCCCTGCAGCACCAACTGCTGCAGAAACCTCTGTGGGGTCACAGCCAGCCTTACATTCCTTAGCAGTAACACTCAATACAAATCCACTCATCTTCCTGGGGTGCAGACGATTTATGTTTTGGAAGCACCACCTCTAGGTGGGATGGCATACTACTGTAAGCTCTAAGGCTTCCCCAAAGATGTTAACCTGCTCAATTCCAGTCATGTCAGACAAGAATTCAGAACACCCTGAAGTATAGAAAAGTATATAACAGGCCACAGTCAAATAATGTTAGAAGGCTGTCCCCTTCCATTCCTTATGCCAGCTGACAATTCACTTATGGGGATAAGAGTGACAAAAAGGATGCTCCATCAGGTAGGAAGAGTTACCTGGGCCACTGCTCCTTCAGAGAGGCACATGGTGCACACCCTTGTGCACTGGAGGGAGGCAAATGGGGTCTTTGCAAAATGTGCTGGGAAAGTATAAGGTGTGATTTGGGAAATCCTGTACCCTTTCCTGCCCCCTTTCACCTTTTGGCTACTCAGCTCCTGAACTTAAAAAACTATATTTGAGCTGCTGCATACTAGGTACAGCCCTTTCCTGCAGCAAATCATGTTTCCTGTCCTGCAAGGTACAGTCAGTTCAACAAGACTGGGGACATTTGCCAAGTCTGCTATCAGAAAACATAGGTTGGACCTGGCAGAAGGTTTTAGCAGTTATGGAAACTCATGGGAGTTTGTGCTGTTAGGATTACAGACCTTGCTTCAGTGTACAGCCTTGCTACACACATACACATGGATTTAAACCACCCGTCTTCTCCCAAAGCATGACAGTGCAGTTGGACGTTACAGAAAACATTATTTTGTTATCAGCAACCTTCCTATCCATTTTTCAAAAGAACAGCATCTGCTCCCCCTGCCAGCGCCACTGAATTTCACCACCTATCGAATTTCCTCACGCTGCTCCAGCTACGTTGTACAAACACAATGTAAAGCACCTTTGCCCTGGGACACCTGTACACATTTTAACGCTTGACAATTTGGCCTGGCTGGGAAAACTTTATCTACATTTTTGGACAATTCCTTTCCCCATTGCAGCTTTTTGCTCCTGTTGTGCCCACTCCATGCACTCCTTCTGCATCAACTTGCTTTCAAGCAGGAGCACAGAGAAAGCTCAGTGCCAAGAAAAGGATAAAAGCACACTAGAAACAGGGAATGCCTCAGTCCTTTCCATTCAGAGGCAGATCTGCCTTGAATGGGAGCCCCTAGGACTGAACTGCCCCCAAATGAGACTGAATCACAGGCAAGCCAGCCCCCTTCAATTCACATTAAGGCTTCAAGCTACTGTATATATCCTTCCCACCCCTCCACCAGCTCCTCCTTTCTAACACAAATTTCTCACAGGACACACACTCATGCACTCCCAGGCAGTGAGCAGCAGTGCTGGGATGTGTTGAAACCCAAGTCCAGTGAGGTTTAACCCTTGCAAATGACACTTTTTCATCAGCAAACTATAATTGGCAGCTCTTATCCACTACAAGAGTTTTGCAAAACACCCCTAAAGAGTACACGAGACTCGTTCTTCACACTAAGGCCCAAAATTAGAACCAATATCTTAAAAGAAAAGTGGCCCTCACTAGGCATTCCCAAGCAAACTAATCAAACCCGCTGAAGCTGCAAAAGGTGATCTGTTATGTTTTCGCAGATCCACATGCACATCCACAAAGAGCAGAAGCAGAAACATAATTTTAAAGCAACTGATGCAAATACAGAGTTATAAAACCTATACGGGACTCCAGACTTTCAAAGTGCTGGGTATTTACCTGCTGTATATGACTCAAAACAAATGCTATCAACATTTTTAGATTCAGAAAATATTAAGAAATGAGACACTTTTTCTTCCAGCCTGAGAAAACTCAGGCTCCGAATATAATTCATTCTGTGCATGCAAGATCTCTTTATCTCAGCTCAGGGGGCTTTTGCAACAATCGGGAGCTGTATACTAAGAGGAGAGATTCTGGCCCACTACAAAACAATTTGGTCTTGCTATGTTAGCTTTAACTTATGTCCTAAACCTTTCCAGTCTCCTAATCCACCTCTTTCCATTCCTATGAGAAACACAGCACAAAACCTGCTAAAAACTTACACAAGTTAGTATCATTCCTGCTACAAACTTACACAAGTTAACACTATTCTTTTTCTTGTTCCCAAAGTTAGTCAGACTAACTCTTTTGAAATAGTTTTGCTAATTATTGAGAAGGCCTTTTAAGAAACTCAAAACTCTTATGGAAGACACTTTTCAACTTCGGCTTATTTTTAAAACATTAGAATTACTCCCCACATAACTATCCCAGATCTGCTCACATCCACTTTCCCTGAGCTGCTCCTGAGCACTGGAATCAGAGCTCCCATGCATGAGCAGCACACGAAAGGATCGGCGCTTCTCCCTACCTGAGAAGTCTGCAGAAGTCTTGGCAAAGTTGCTGAAAGCTGTCAAGCACATGAGTCCTAGGAGGAAGGTGGAGGTGGGAAACACAACTGGGCAGCACATCCTTAGGTGTCCTCACGGCTTGTTTTCTTCCAGAGGAGAGGAAAGCGGTTTCTGCCCCAGCCCAGCACTCCTCATTGCCCGGAGAACAGCGTCAGTCCCATTGCTCGGAAGGCTCACAGCCAGCGGCGGGGAAGGAAAAGCGCTCGGCACACACACACACACAACACACACACACATCCCTGGGAGTGAATGAATCCCGGCTGACGAACGAGACAGACCTACCTGAGCCTTGGCGGACTTCCCAGGGTCCTAAAAGCCACCTCTTTGCCCAAATTTGCTGCAGACTGTTCGTGTGCAGCTGTCCAGCTGTGGCACTGCCAGCTGCTGGGGCACAGTCGGGGAAAGGGGTGCCCGGGGGGGGCTGGGTTGCAGTAGCCTGGCTATTGTTGGATTAGATATCCAGGGATCTTGTCCCTCTGGTGCAGACAGACAGAAGGATGGGCAGAGTTTTCAAAGGAGGGAGCCCAAAACAAAGCACCCAAATTCACATGGATTTCTGGTATGATTGATGGGTGTTTGCAGCCGCTGCTGAAATCAGTGTGAGAGAGGTGTCCTGCCGGACTGGTGACAAGACAATTCTGTGTCCCCCGTTGAGAAAATGATTCTACAATGGAGGAGGCTGTGCAGAGGCCCAGGGATCAAAGCCTTCTGGATCTCATTGCAGGACTGGGACTGGTATCAGCCACATATCCAAAATCCTCCTTTCTTTTGACAGCAGAAAGCCACACCCGGCTCCCTCTACCTCACCAGACCCCTCTATCCTCCATCAAACTCAGCAGAGGGTTTTTCAGCAGATCCAAACCTGTGGTTTCCATAGAATCATGGAATGGTTTGGGTTGGAAGGGACTTTACAGATCATCTAACTCCAACCCCCCTGCCATAGGTAGGGACACCTTCCACTAGACCAGGTTGCTACAAGCCCCATCCCGCCTGGCCTTGAGACCCATGAGTCATGGCTCCTTCCACACCAACTACTTTAACCTCCACATAGCACGGCCCTAGATGATCACTGAGCACTGCTCACCCTGCAGAGTTAAAGGAAGGCTCCAGCTCACCTGGAAGCACATCCAGTATTTGATCCTGCCTGATTTTCATCCATATCCTGGCAGCATCAAGTGAGTCATGCTAACTTGAAAGATCTGAGCACTGGGGACACAGATAGATGATGGGTGAATGGGAGAGGAGGATGTATTTCACAGGCAAAGCCAACACCAGACATTTAGCAGCCAGTGTACCCATAGATCCAAACCTACAGAGCAGCACTGCGTGGGGCTGCCAAGGGGAGATGGGGCCAGGCTCACACGCAGCTGCTGAACAAAGCTGCAGCTCCTAGCCAGCAAAAATAACCTCAGTGGAAACATCCAAGGAAAACCACAAGTGGTTTTTACTCCTCTGTCCTGTTCATCCACATGGAATTAAGTGAAACTCTCCAAAAACATTGATCTTAGAGCTAAAAACAAGTGTTAGAAACTTCAGCCCAAAGGGCTCCGGGGTTTTTTCAGAGTTGAGTGAACTTGTAAAGTGTTTCTTATTCTGAAATTTCTAGCAATGTTTCAGCTGTTCTAAGATGAATATCAGACTGGCTGCCTAATTATATGTGAAAGACATTTTCAAGAGTGCTGTCATGAGTACCAGAGGAGTTTTTTCCACCAGAAGTCTGCCCTGGGATTGTCTGTGTACTGGAAGCAGAGCCCAAGGGGAGCTGTAAGTCCTGTGGCCCTGTTTGCCTTCTGCCCATACAGCCACTTGCTAAGTTCCAATCAGCCACAGAGGATGAGAGCAGTGTGGTAAATCCGGAGTTTGAGCTCAAATCCTGTCGATGGCCACGGGAACAAGAGGCTGTCCTGGCCTGACCTGCACCTAAGCACCTCCTTCCCACAACAGCTCTCCACACACCGAGGGTCTCCAGTGAAGCTGCAGAGGCGTCTCCTCAAGGACAGTGGTGACTCTGGGTTGACCTGAAAGCACAGACACAGCCTGAGATCCAACAGGCTCTGTCCAATCCAGTCCCTTCTCTCTGCAGCCAATTCTGCCACCTTACTTTTTTGCAGAGGGCTACTTAAGCAAGATCAAAAAACCAAGAACTTCTACAGGCTGCCTTGCTCTTTATTTCACCTGATATTTTAATCCCACCTGCCAGACCTATCTGACCCATATTTTTCCAGGGTTGACCTAAGTTTTAAAGAGAAAATACCAGGAGATTTGACTCCTGGCATCTATGTACGATTTTTGTCTCACCTAGTTCTGCTGCCCTTGCCAAGAGGAAGATTCACTGCTGTTGCCTTGTAGGCATGAGATAACCATACCCATTACCAGATTATCAGTCAAAGCTCCTTATCAGAAGGACAAAGAAACAATAGGATCCCTGGAAATTTATCAGCCTCTGGAAAAGGGAAGCACTATTTGCTGAAAAGAGCCCACCCTGTTAGCAGGTGTTGATTTTACTGATTAAAGGGTAATTAGGTTTGGCTGACTCAGTATATGGGGAAGAAAAAAGACTTCTGGTGACAAAGGGTTTAAGGCTAAACATGGGCAGCGTGCTTGAGCAGCCCTTTAGGTTATTGTGAATAAAGTCAAAGGGTAGGAAGTTTGCATCAGTGTCCTGTCCTCTGAGGGTGTTGTTTTTAAGTAAGCCTGTAAAGATGCCTTCCAAAAGGAAAGAAGAAAGCAACTCTTGCCAAAAAGAAAAAAAGGAAAGAAAAATTGGCCTTTGAGAAGCAGACAATTCAGTTAAAGCCCATCTCCATAATGCCCTTATTCCCTGGGGCATATGGGAACATCAGCTGTGTGTTTGGAAGGCAAAGAGGCCACCTGTCCCAAGGCAGCACAGACAAAGGATGGTCTCTCTGTCATGGACAGTCTCATGGGGTAAACATGAATCAAGGCGACACCAAAATGGAACTTTACTTTTAGGAATAACAGCCCTTGAAATCCATCCATGCCTTCAAATATGTCTCTGGGGATAGGTAATAACACACATAATGATACACATTCTCTTGGATCCCTTGTCCCCAGAGCCACCCAGAAGTGGGAATAGGCCAGTACTGATGCACTCCAGCATCACATCTTAGCTTCGAGGAATGATATTTGCTCTCTTTCCCTCCACAGACTGTCTGTGGAGAAGTCTCACTAAGTCTGAAATGCTTAACAACTGTAGCTTAGTCCTCCTTTTTGACTATGTTACTTAAGTGCATTTTTCTCTCCTCCCATGCTCCTCTCTTGCAGATCCTCCCCTCCTCCGGCTGCACATAAAACTGTAATATCTGAAACACGCATGGAAATTCCCAAAGTGCAGTTAAGTACAGCTGCAGCTGGGGAAACCGAGGCAGTGAGAAGGGAAGCATTTGTCATTCAATTTTGTGACCCCAGCATTGCCCAGTTCATAAATGGCAATCAGGAATGGATCCAGTTAAGATGATTCCCAGTTTAATGCTGTATTTGCTGATCTTCCTTCCTTCCAGGGCTGATTTTTGGTAATGCTTTTCTATTTTTTACTGACCCTGCACCATTAACCTCTTCCTTGCTGATTAAACCATCAACAGCCAAAGGCTGGTCAGTAGAAGAGCTGGACCAGGAATAGCTCTCAGCTAGAGAACGAGACGTAGGATTGAAGTCCTGTTTATTTACACAGTCACAAGCAGGTTTATTAATACAAATTTTCTTAGACTAGTCTTTCTTTCTAACCCTAGTAACATTACTCACTTCTTATTGTTTTTTCCATAAAGTCTCAAAGCACTTTCCAAAAGGCTGCTGTTGTACTCTGCACTTCACACATGGACGAAGAACAGTCATATGTTTGAGGTCACAACTTTTTCAATGTCAGCCAGGGGAAACTGACAGAGATAAGAAAATATTAAATACTTTTTAAGTCCAGCCAGAGCTCTTTCCACTTGGCCACATCCCTTCTAAATGAATGTAAATTAATAACAAAGTATATGTGCATTTATACCTACAGAAATATATGTAAACTGGGTGGTCAGAGCTTCAACATAAAATAGCAAAGCTTCCCAGCAGAGTACAACTCTTTGTTCTCTTTTGTTTTTAAATCTTTCCCCTAAGAGCTTCTTTTGGAAACAGATGGGGTTACTCATGGAAGTAAGCAATGTTTGCTTTCATCAATTTGAAGGCAGAGGACTTCACATAATGCAGTTTTGCAATACAACACCAAGTATCTCAAGTAAAATCCTCCTCTCTCTCCATATTCAATGCTAAACAACAGCTGTGCAGAATATTCAAACTGAAAAGCCTTTGAAGTTTTCACATTTTGTGTCACTCAATCACATCAGTTTACAAAACTAACATAAAACCTGGAGGACTTTGCTCCATACTGGGACAGGTTTGGAGTGGGGGTAGTGCTTCATCCAAATTCTGTGTAGAGCAAAAGCCCCAGCGATGCACTTCTCCCACTGAAACATTGGGAAACACTGAATAAAGTGGTGCAAAATCCTCCAATGCATGAAAATGTCAAAAATAAAATATTTGGAGACTACAAAGTGATCCACAACAAAGCTGAAAACTTTCTCCTTGTGTCACACCAAATAATTGACGTTGAAACCTCTCAGTTGGCATTCTCTTTATTATAAAGATTCCATGTCCCATGTTAGAGGATACTGTGCAGTCTGGTGATTTTTATGGGATCAGCATATCCACTTGGGTTTAGTTGGTGCCTTGTGCACAGGATGTTCTTGGGTTAATCACTGTGCTAGAACTATAGGAATTTGGAGTCATCTTGATCTTTGTACTACACTGCAAGTCACATAAGGGTTTAAAGAGACAAGGATTTCAAGGATCAGAGTTCCTCAGCTTTGAGTTGGGTCCTTCCTTTTCCCTGTGTTTCATCTGTCCTGCCTGTTTGGATTTGCTCCCTGAGATTTGCTCCCTGCCTATGTCGCACCAGCCGAAACGCTGAAGTTCACTGAGACCTTCAGGACCTGCACTGTCTTCTGAGATCTGTAAAGTGAAACTATTCTCCACATGATCTGGCTCAAAAGTCCTCTTCTAACAGTTCTTCTGGGTAGATTTTTCCATCAACTGGATGATGGTAGGTACTGGCTTTACTGTTTTCCACCATTATCTTTCCATTAGTATATTCAGTAGCTCTCTGGGAGTGCTTCTTAGGTGACTGGCTGAATTTGACACCTGAAGACATCCATCTGACCTGGTGCATCTTGGCTTTGAAGAGCAGAGACATCCCAGGGGGTTCAATGTGAGCAGCAGTATGTTTTTCCTATTATCTCACCTATGATAATCAAGGGAGAATTGTCTCAATCCTACTATGTAGACATGAGTCACTTCGGGTTACAGACCCCTTTAATCTGGAGCTCCACTATGTTTTTCCCTTTTGTTTTTCCCGTTTTACTACCAATTCACAGATAATTTACATTGTCCTTAATTTCCACAGGAGCCAATTCTTTCTCAGATTAACTTGTTTAGAAGTTCTCTGCCTATCCTGTGGGAGTAACATGACATGATGCTATTTGAGAAAAAATGGGAATCATCTAGACATTCATTGTTAAAATGCTTCCGCAGGCATATATCCCAAACCTCTGTACTCCAGTTTGAGGGCATGCAAAGGCAGTAGCATGAAGGACAACAAGAGTCCTTCAGCACTCCCCCAGGTCCTTCTGTCCCTCATGGGCACACATCCTCTACACACAATCACAGCCCATCCTGACGGAAACTACTGTTGCACTGGAAAAGCCATTTTTGTTGCCAGAGACCTTTCCCACAAAAAGGATTATTTCCAAGCATTGTCATAAAGCCTTTTCATAAAATCCACCTCTATACTAATAGGCTGAACCACATAAGGGTCTGGACACAGGCACTGCCACTCACATTTTGGACTAGTCCTTGGTCCACTTTTGACCCAAGCCACCTGACATCCAAAATATTTCTAAGCATGGCTTGGGAGTTGGCAGGAACTTTGGCCATTCCCAATAGGCAGGAAGGAATCCTACTTTGGAGTTTAATAGCATGAACACAACCAAGATGATGTGTTCTAAGAGACCCAAGAGTGTTTCAGAAGTTTGTAATAGCCTTGGTGAAGATAGAGTGGCATGGGCTGGGAACTGAAAAAATAACCCCAGACTCAGGGCAGACTGTCTGTCAGTGCTACAGCATCTTCTCCATCCCGCTGCCTTGGCAAACCTGATTAGAGCTGCCCAGGAATGACACTGCATCCTGCAGGCTCCAGACTCCAGCGCAGCTCCAGCCCAGGTTGCTGTGTGTTTGTGCTCCCACCTATTCACAGCAGTCTGTAGGACAGACCATCCCTTCAGGAGCATTCATTCATAGACTGTGCTTAAGTTTGATCTGGAGAAGTCAGTGAAAAAACCTTACTGGCTTCCCTGGTTCCAAAACAACTCGGACAGATCAGCTTTCACCTCGGACTTATCAGTGCTTTGGAGCACAGGGTACTTCCCTTCTATTTGTACAGACAGTAAATTACACAAAAAACCTCTGGCTCACAGACCACAAACTGGTAAAGAATCAAAGGGAATCAGAGGAAATGCTTTTCTGCTGAATGGGGAAAACTAATCCCAAATGTAATTTCACTGGCATCAGTGCAAATTCAACAATGGAACACATCTACCATTTGCAAGAAGAACAGGTTTGTGTTCTCCTTTCACATGTGCTTAAACATACATTTTCCTTTCCTTTTTTAAATCTTTTCCATTTGAGAGGGCTGTTTCAAGAGTAACCATGCTTTCACATGCATTTTAATACTCAGGCCAATAATATCACCAGGTATTTGTTTTACAGTGGTCCCAAGAGACTATCTAGTGACCAAGTCCAGGTTGTGCTGGGCAGTGCAGACAGCGCTGGACTGTGTCTTCTAAAACAGCCTAAGGAACTTACAAGGGCATTGAAGTCCAAGCCACCCAAACCTTTGTGCTCTGTAGCCACAACGCTACCATTAGGGAGCTCCAGTTAACTTGCTTCTAGGGCAAGAGATTTCCCACTGCAGAAAGCTCATACTGAAATTTGACTGCAGTCATTGTCTCTGGGCACCTGGTTCACACATCACTGATCCCTGCTGTGGTAATGCTACTCACCAGACCAACTACAAGGGATGCAGAGGAAGGAAGGAAACTTTACAGGTTTTTACAGCTTTTTTACAAGAGATTTGCAAATGTCAGAGTTCCCCAGGCTGGGCAGTGCCCGGACTGACAGCAGTGTTATGTGCAGACCTGTGTGTGTACAGGCATCTTAGTGGTTGCGTGCATCCGGGGACTACACAAGGCTAGTGTAAAAAATGGCTTTTCTAACACAAATAACTTGCCTAAGAAATACCTCAGCAGAGGTAAAAAGAGACTAGAGCCCACTTAGATTCTGGCACCTTTTAAATTTTTGCCAGACTATCCTTTTGGGAAGATTGACAAGCCACCATCACCCTCCCAGCCTTTCCCTGCCCAACACTCTGGTGCTATGGTCTGCCCTGTCCTGCACTTATCCCCTGAGTTCTGTTTCATACACAGCACTTCCCTGGTTGTCCTCAATCTCAGATGAACATAGAGAATGTCCTATCTTTATTACTACACTGCTGGTAATTTCTTGCTTCACTTGCTAACCCCATCTTGGACATGCAAAACTAATCAAATCCCCTTCTCCTTTCCCACAGTAGCAGGTAAAATAATTTTTTTCCAGTTTACCAGATGTCCCAACACAGCACACCAGCTCACCTCCACCTAATGCTCCCTCTGTAAAACGTACCTTCTGACATTAGAGAAAAAGCAGCTTTGACTGAAAAAGGTCAAACAAAAGGTCTTCTGAAAAGAAGTCTGATTTAAGGCAGTTTGGTTTTCACCCAAAGAAGATGACCGCAAATGGTGCTGTGAATAACTTGGAGAGCTGAGGCCTTCCTCAGCTGGTTGAGGAAGCCAGTGTCCAGAGCTGCTGCTGCTGCTTCTGTGGTGGAAGAGGCAGAGACACAAAGTTTGTAAAGCCCAGTTCTCAGGTGAAAGCCCTGCTGTGAGTCCAGAGGTAAGCAAAGTGAGACATAAAACAAAGAAGCAGGTTGTCTCTCTCATCTATCTTCACACAATACTACTGCACACAGCTGAACCAGTGCAGTGGAAAATAATGTTGTGATTTCTAAAAGGGTTTTCCAAAACAAAGGATATTGGATCACATCTTCTCTTCATGTTAGTCACTAGTCGCACAATAATGAAGAGCAGAAGTTAATTGGTTTTGTTAAAACTAATGAGAAGCCATGGCTTTGAGAAATTTGATCATAAATTTTTTACTTGCTTTTCCTCCTGCATATGGAAGTTGAGATAGTAGATATAATTTACTGTGACAAACCACCAGCATTAATGCATTAATCAAGAAAAACAAATGGCTCCTCTTTGAAATCTCCTGCCCACCTAGAGACAGTAATGGAGTTATAAATGGAGAAAGAACAAATATTGACTCTATGAAATGTAAAGGTACCTGGGAGTTCACCCATCAGTCTTTAGATTACACTTGCCTTTCAAGATGAATGGGATTTCTTTTACAATGCATTTCAATTGGGTTTTTTTTCATCATCTCAGGAAACAGGAGGGGGAGATCAGTGGTCTCTTTAGGTTCTTGAGGTGTTCCAGACCCTTTCTGAAGGACAGTACCTCCAATTTCTGGAATGAGGTAGATGCTTCCAGCCCAAGACACGTCTTTCAGTTTGAGATAAGTATTGAAGGAGCTGCCTGGACTAATCAATGAGTTATTTGTTTGATGGTGCTTCTGGTGCAGCTTTCTGTAGGATGGCTCCAGACCTCAGCCTCCACCACTCAGACTATAGACGCTCAGAGGCACAGACACCCCTTGGCATCTGGACCCACACAGGACTCCAGAAGACCCAAGAATTTACTGCCTAAAGAAAAGACCTCTGGCATCACATACTGAACTTAATCTTACCTTGTCACACACTCTCCATAGCTCTCTAAACTTGTAACATCTCACTCACTTAACCTCTAAAGCAATGATATACTTGTCTTCTACACAGATTATTGGATTACTGGATTCATTTCAACATTGGCTTCCATATTAGATACAGTCCCTGTTTAAAATGTCTTGCTAAATCAGAAAATTAGGAGAATCAAGCATTTCATAAATGCTGAGATCAGCCAGTGTTGCTGTCCCTTCTACAACCTGTAAGGGTACCACACGTCCCAGAGGGAACTCAGTTCTGAGTGGGGACATAATCAAGAGCAAAAGACTCAAGAAAAACTACAAAGCCAGTCACAGCTCAAATTCTCAATGATCTGAAAACATCACCAATTCCAAGAGGAATTTAGAGACACTTCTGACTCTGAACACAGAGCCAGTATCTACTGAGGCACTGGCAAAGCTGCCAGCAGACCAGTTCACATTTCATACCTCCCCTGCACCCTGATAGAAATCATTGGCACCCGTTTTTTTTCTTCTCCCATGCAGGTTATACAATAACAATTTACCCTCCAGGGCTGGAATGCAACAAAGGGAAAAGGAAATGGAAGAACATAGGTGTGCACGAACACAGCGGTGAAGTGCCGTGGAAGCCATGCCCACTGCCAGAGGCCCTGTGGAGGCTCAGAGGAGCAGATGTGTGCACTTTCCCAGCACTGCACTCCGAGGGGAGAACATGCACTGGCCTGGCAGGGTTAACTGTGTGTGGCTCCAGCAGGATGCACGCTCCAAAACAACCGAGGCCTGGGGCTGTTTTGACAGAAGGAGTGGAAGATTTTCCAGTCCATCGCTTTCCTGAGCTCAGTGCTGGGACACTGTGTCTGAAGAACAGCTCTCTCCCTCCTTTTTGCTTGCTCTACAGCAAAGTAAAAAATGTAATTGTGGGTGCTTGATGGCCACCTTAATGAGCAGCTGCAATATCCAGAGGGTCTGGCATCTGAGGTCATTTTAAGCAACATTTTGGGATTTCTCCAATTATTTTCAGCTAGGTCAATTCACCTTAAGTTAACCAACAACTCATGTCTCATTAAAGGGAAGCTTCCAGAAAGACTAGAACTGCCATCAGATTGTTTAAAGGTTCTAATAAAATCCACTATACCCAAACCTTTCCAGAGTAGTTTATAGAGATGCTTTGGTATCTGGGATAAACAGAGGAATCCAGGCATATCCTTATGTCCATGCTGACACAAGTTTGCAAGAGAACCTAAAGGATTCAGATACCTCTGGACAGTCTGAAAGGAGCTCTGTCTGCTCCACCAGCCACCAATAAGGCTATAGCACCTATGAAGGGCTTGAAAGATGTTCTGAAAAGGGCACAAATTAGCAAGAAGATGAGGTGGAGAGGCCCTCCATGAGCCAGTCGATTTCTTTTGTAATCTGGGGACACCCAGCTGCCTCTTCTCAACCCTGAATGGACAATAAACCACATCTCCAAAGCAGCTCAGCCCCTTGTAGACATCTCTTTCTGTCTAGAGACACAGTAATAATAACAGCAGGTGTTACCATTTTTGCTGTGTTTCCTATAAAAAGACATCCTAGTTCCCTTGGGCAACATGAAAATTCACTCCCTTCTTCACACCCTCTGACAGGCCACAGACAGCTGTGTTGGGGCTGCTGCAACGTGGCTTCGGGTGCTCAGAAGAAATCTCTGGGATCTCAGACTGCAATGCAGACTGTTTTGGAAGGTGATACTGACAGCCCTGATCCTGGTGGTGCTGGGACTGAAGCACAGCATTGCTGGGGACATGAGCAAGTTAATTCCAGACAGGTAAGCAGGTCAGCTCAGGCTGGTACAACCTGTTGGGAATCTCCACACTAGAAATGTGCACTCCTTCCCCACCTTCCCAATGGAGCATATGGTCTGAGAAGGTCTGTTCTTCAGGCTTTGCTACAACAAAGTGGAGTTAAAGCACAGAAATCAAAAATGAATGGCTCAGAGTGACAAAGAAAGGGTGGAGCAAAACACAAGGTCTCCCTCATCCTTAAACATCAGCCTTTTTTCCTTCATTCAGTGGAATCTTTACCAAGGAAGTGCAAAGAGGGATCAGTTGTACTGCTGACCTGGGAGGGAATCTTTGACTTTACTGATACAACTGCAAGGACACATCAAAGGAGGAAGACACTGAAAAGCTGATGTCAAAAGAGATTTGGGTTTCAAATAGGCTGGAGATGGCAGTATGTCCAGCTGGATAACTGAGGGTATTTGGAGTGACTGTGAGCACTGCTGAACTGCCATGTTCAGTTTTGAAACAAATACCTCAAGAAGGTTATTGAAATAAGGGAGGAGACTTCAAAGACACTAACTTGAAGGATGACATTTAATGGAAGATCTTGGCCACATCCTACTTCCATAGATGAGAGGGGATCAGGCTAAGCACTATTTTCTACCCATCCTGCTTTTCTTCCCAAAGAAACTCAGATTTGAGTAGTAAGGAACCATAAGTGAGTTTCTCCAGGATTGCACAGGAGGGACTAGGAATATGTTCAACTCAATCAGAATTTATTCAGAGAAGTACCAAAGTCTGTTTAACCACAGAATAAGCTGAGTTGGAAGGGACCCTCAAGGACCATCAAGTCTACCATGTGCCTGAGAGCACTGTCCAAATATTTCTTGAACTCTGTCCAGCTTGGTGCTGTGACCACTTTCTGTGCCCAGCCATGCTCTGCATGAAGAACCTTTTTCTAATATCCAACCTAAACCTTCCCTGACTCAGCTTCAGGCCATTCCCTTGGGTCCTGTCACTGGTCATCACAGAGCAGAGATCAGTGCCTGCCCCTCCTCTTCCCCTCACCAGGAATTTGTAACTGCAGTGAGGTCTCCCCTCAGTCTCCTCTTCTCCGGGCTGAACAGACCAAGTGCCCCCAGCCACTCCTCACACGGCTTCCCCTCAAGGCCCTTCACCGTCTTTGTTGCCTTCATTACATCACCTGAGAACAGTGATGTCTTTCATTTGCAAACCTCACCCTACTCCAGTGATTGTAAAGTGATCCATACTTTCATGTTAAATAGGCAAGAAAAGTAGGGGGGCCTCCCTTTTGCTACTCTGTCTGATGTGACAGAATGAAGAAACTCAAGGTGAGTGTCTTGCACCTCTATTTCAAACTCAAGAAAACTGTTCCTGAAAGAAGAGACCAAACAATACATGATCTTGTGTCTTGATGCCAGGGTGCCTCAACAACCCACACGTGCATTAGACACAGGGGCAAGATTATCACACCTCAACAGGAGCGAGGGTCACTTGGGAAGCCCTCAGCTCAGGGCAGTTCCAGACTGCCAAGATGGTTTTGTTAGCTTGAAATCCTCAGTGGTCTGTCAAGGAGTTAGAAACAGCTACCTAACACTGAAACATCCAATTCTCTTCCTTAAAGACAGTTGTGAGCTACAAATCTGCAGTTTTCCAAGTTATAGCCCACACATTTCCTTAGAGCTGTTTTGTTATCTCCTTGATCACCATTAAGTTATTGGAATCACCCCTACATGATAATTCCTCACCCCCTGAGATAAGTTATTTTATCTTTTTAATAGTGCTTATGTAAGGGAAAAGTACAGTGAAAAAAGAATAAACTTGAGAAGGAGTGGTATACTCAGTCCTGGCGGAGATTTTTTTCTATTCTAAGGGTCAGAGTGCCCTCTTCCGTCCCATCCATGTCCTGATTATTAACTCACTGTTAAATCAGCCGATTGTAGAGAAAAACTGACTTGTCTTCTGCACACCTTATTGGCTTCTAAAGCACAGTTAAGAAACCAAGAACCAGACCAGAAAGTAGGAAATTACTCTTGTTAACGTGGGGGCTTGGGCAGTCAGCTGCAACCAATAAAAGGGGTTGGGGGAACATCGCAGGCAACATGATGGATCTAATTAGTTCATGAGGTCAGGGATATTTTGAAGTGAATCTCTGTGAAGTTTAAACAGTAGGGTGTTATTTATAGACCTGCATTCTAAATTCACCTTCCTCCTGCCTCTGTAGCCATTAATTGAATCCAGACTGATGGCCAAGAAAACTTGACTGACACAAACACATTGAAAGTACCTCAACAGTACTTTTGCATATAATAATTTCTAAACTAGTCTTGGCGAAAAGCACTGGGACTGCAGGATATCTGAATTATGGACAGAGGTAACAATGGCCTCGGGAAAAAANTAGGAGGTCCACAGTTCCTCCGGGCAGCCTGTCCTAGTGCCTCATCACCCTCTAAAAGAGGAATTTCTTCCTAAAATCCGACCTAAACCTGTTCCAGTTTAGCACCGCCCCGTGAGGCGGTGCCGCAGCCGCGCTCCGTCCCGGCGCGCTTTGTCCCCCCGCGCTCGCCGTAGCGGCCGCGCCGCAGCCGCCATGGCGGCCGCCTGTGGGAGGCTGGTGCCGAGGCGCGCCGCCATCGCCCTGCCCGGCCGTGAGCCCCGTCCGGGCCCTCGCCCTCCCCCCCCCGGCGCCCCCCAGCCTCCCCCCCCGCCC